>VDFB02072922.1:0-16207 GCA_007258455.2 Sequoia sempervirens
TCCCACCCCCCCTCTCTATCTTGAAATTCTCTCCCTCCTACCCACTCTCCCTCTTGAGCTCCTCTACCCTTAACCCTTAAACCCTAGGACCTCCTCAAGAATCTCCCTCCTACCAAGGATTAAATTTTATGGTCGACTTTACCTGTCAACAAATTTTTTAATGACAATTATCTATTCAAGGGTGCCCTTAAAAAATGATGATATACCTTAGTGTATGTAAAATTTTATATAAATCAAACATATATATCATTATAATTCTATATAAATTTTGACATTCTATCCAAAATATCTCCTTTTATCTGATACAATCTTCTTAAAATTTTGATTGTATTCTATGGAAAAAATCTCTAAATACGGTCATACGGCCATCAAATTTAAGCCCTATCTCCTACCCCCACTCTCCCTTTCTCTCCCACTCCCTCCATATCTCTCTCTCAAGTCACAATTTTAAAAAAATATAATTAATATTTATATTAATATTAAAAATTAATTTTAAAAGATTGGGTTCGACCAAACATCTTTAGAATGTTTGACCGAACCCAATTTAAACAATTTTTTTTTCTATGTTGAATGGGTTCGGTCGAACATTGGTTTGGTCAAACACCTATTCGACCGAACAATATTTTTTTGTTCTTTTAAACCAACATTTTTTCACCCTCATCCCTTGAGGCACCAAAATTGCTAAGAATTTTGCACATCAAAGCTAAATTTGAGAATGAAAATGGAGGAGATCTTAGAAACCCAACTAGTATCAGGTTCCCCTCAAAATGAGCTATCCAACGAATATAATTTTAATATGTTTTGATTATATTATCTATTTGTTTTTTAAGTTTTATTAAATATAGGTTTTTCATCGAAAACAAAACTCACTATTCTGCACATGGAAAAATAGAAGATTATAAAAAAAAAAATTAAAAATATGAGTGCACCATATATTGGAGCCCTTGATCCAACAAAATAAAATAAAATAAAATTCGATGCATACAGTAAAAGTTATGCATTATACGGTCGTGTTATGTCTGAATTGTAATTGATTTGACTTTGAAACTTGATTAAAGAAAAAATATTCCATAAAAAACTATCTAACCAAGTGGAAGCACTAGATAACAGAGTTACAAATCTAAATTTGAAAGAATTGGAATTTTATCTTTCAAGGAAAAAAAGTTATGCATTATACGGTGTGCGTCACTTTTTAAAAATGTTGTTTTTTGAAATAAACCAATTTTCATTGGAGATGGAAAAAGAAGTGCAATCGGATTCCAAAAATTTTGAAAAAAATATTTTAGAATCTATAGACAAAATGTGACAAGATTCCTCTAGTTTACATCATCTTCACCTCACTTTAATCACTCATTTCAATGTAAGATTTAGTTTTAAAAATCGGTCCAAATTTTACAAAATTTATATATATATATATATATATATATTAAGAGATAGATATACATATATATATATATACATATATATATATATATATATATACATATATATATATATATATATATATATATATATATTATTAAAGAGTATATATATATATATATATATATATATATATATATATATATATATATATATATATATATATATATATATATATATATATAAGTTGCATAATGCCAACTCAACTATCAAGGGACATGGCATAAAAAAATTACCCGACTAGGATGTTGATGACGTGGACCCCTTGCTCAAAGTTACCCTACCCACCATCAGTTACATTCAACTTAATTAGATGTATGCTTTGTCTGTTCTTCAATTAAAGTGACAATATGTTAATAATATCTCAAACAACATTATGGAACATTAACACAACTTGAAACAACAGTATGATAGAAATATTTGAAACCCTTTCTTGTCTCATAAAGTTGTTTCAAGATATAAATATTTGTATCATGTTGTTGTTGCAAGTTCAAATATATGTGTATCATAATGTTGTGTCTATTGTATGATACTGTTGTTTCAAGTTTATATATAATGGTATCATAATGTTGTATGAAGAAGGGTTTAATGGTATCACTAAAATGTTTATAAGAGATAGAGTTCTACATATGATAATATAGCATGCATTGCTTGATTCATTGCACACATACCCTTCATCATTTCAAATAAACTCAATTCTATGCATGGTTAGCTTGTTCTTCAATTATAGTCAATAGTAAATGTATGAATTTGTTGTTTCCGTCAATATCATTATTTTCAATATTAAGTGTATGTTTTTTACTAATCATTGTGTTGGTTCAATACAGAGGAAGATAAATGTGCAAACAAATACCAGGCGATCTTCAAGGACAAAGCCTCCACAAAAGCGGAGGTGGACAACTATGCCCACACACAAGAGAGGTGTGCATCTACCACATAGCAATGAGGAGGATGTTGTCATTCCTGTTCAATAGCAAACTAAAGAACCAAGTAGTAAGGAGGAGGTAGAAATTGTTCTGGAGTAGCCAACTGAATCTGTAGTGCAAGCTAACCTAGCTGTATCAACCAAAAAGGTTGCACTGAGGTGGGAATGGACCTAGGCTAACATGGACCATGCCCTTGAAGATGTTGAATACTATGGTTGGTCAACTAGAGGTGCAGCAAAAAAGTGGGGTATTCCTACCTCAACATTGTCTAATTGGCTAGGTGGTGTGACCACTACAAGAAGGAAAGAGCCCCCAACAGTCCTAACTGAGGAGGAAGAGTCATTGATCATCAAATGGTGCAAGAAGATGGTTGCTATTGGTCAAGGTTTGGAGATCATCAATTTGAAAATGGAAGTGGCCCAAATATGTGAAACAAGGAATAATCTTTTCAAGAATGGGCTTCCTAGCAAGTCATGGTGGACAGGATTCAAAAGAAGGCATCTTGATCTCTACTTGAGAACATCCCAAGGTCAAGATAGAGACCGTGCTATAAATCTGAGGCAACTGGTTGTAAGTGCTTTATACGACACTTTGGAGAAGGAATATGTAGGAGGGAACTATGGATTGCAGAGGATTTGGAACTACGATGAGACAGGGCTGCAAGTTGGCCGAAATGGTAACATGAAGGTGCTAGCCATGAAAGTTGTGAGAAGTGTTGCTTACATTATCCCAAAGAGTCAGGAGTGGATCACTATTCTAGCATGTGTAAACATTGCAGGTCAAAAACTTCCAGGTTTTTATTTGTTCAAGAGAAAAAAAAATGTGCAAAACTACATGGCCAACTATGAGCCAGGAGCATTGATGGTTGTTCAACCTCACGCATGGATGACCAAGGATATTTTTATCAAATGGCTCAAGTTATTTACTATGCAAGTTCTTGGGGGTTGCTCACCCACCCATAGACACCTCTTGATATTTGATGGGAATGGCAGCCATGTAGCCTTCTCTGCCATTACCAAAGCAAGGGAGCTTGGTATTGACTTGCTCACCCTACCCGCCCACACATCACACAAGTTATAGCCTCTTGATGTGAGTGTTTTCTCGTCTTTTAGGTTTAACTTCAAAAAGAAAAGAACAAATTGGACCATTAGACATTCAAATTTGGAGATAAGAAGGGTAGAATTAGCTACACTTGGCAGCCTAGATTTTCAAAAGTCATTGACTTTTTCAAACATTATGTAGTTGACTTCAAGAGGACAGGTATTTGGCCATTTGATTGAAATGCTTTGGATAATGACATGAGGGTTAGCGAGACATTCCACTTTACTGCCCCCGAGGAAGCATTAGCTGTTGTAAACATTCTAAGCCTTTCCAAAAATGGTTTGGCAGTCAATGAGGGTGAGTCTAATGTTGGAACTGCAGAAGTTGGAGATTAGAAAAATGGGATGAATGGTTAGTATGTTCTGCAATTGTTGTATGAAGTTAAATTTTAGTATGTTGTTTGAGAAATGGTATTAACTTAAGTAGGAGTCAACATATGGTTAGTATGTTCTACATTTGTTGTATGAAGTTATATTTTAGTTTGTTGTTACACTATGTACAAATTTTTGATATGTTGCTCATTTCCAATCACCTCAATTATATGCATGGTTAGTCTTATCTTCAATTACACTCAATCTTACATGTATGAATTTGTTGTTACACTATGTTATGCATTTTTTGTATGAAATTATATACGCATATATGCAATATGCATATGCATTGCATATATGCATATGTTGTATGAAGTTAAATTTCAGTATGCTATTTGAAAAATGGTATTAACATAAGTAGGAGTCGGCATATGCAATATGCAATATGCATATGCATATATATGCATATGTTGTATGAAGATAAAATTCAGTACATGTTGTTTGAGAAATGGTATTATCATAAGTAAGAGTCAGCATATGCATATGTATGTGGATATTGTCAGCAATTGCCTTCTCTATTTCCATTTAAATTACATGGATTGGATTCATTTGTTCTTCAAGTACTATCAAACTTACATGTATAAATTTGTTGTTTCAGATTCTAGTGAACCACTTGAACCAACAGTATTGGGAGACCACAATACTATTGGAGACATATCTCTTTCACTGCCAACTCCACCTGAGCAACCCTTTTGGTTCTTAGATGGTGCTGCCAATCTTGGTATGGACATGCATGTGGACAAAGAACAAAGTCTTTCAATGCCATCTCCACTGCACAACATGTGTTCGAATATGTTAGTACATTTCTATGCTGATTGTGGAGACAGTGACGGTGAGCAGTTAGGAGATAAAACAGATGCTACAGATAGTGAGATGCTAGAAACAAATAATGTCGATTTGATTGAGCCTTTTGGAGGCCAACAAACTTTACGCATATCACAATTCTTGAAGCTACCAGTTCATGTGGTGAAAGACAAGTCTAATAAGGTAGTTGACCATGGGATCAAATTGTAAAGAGGATCCCAACTCCTAACTACTAATGACTTCATGGCAATGCTAAGTGAGCAAGACAAAAAGAAGAAGGAACTAGAAGAACTGAAATTGAGAAAGAAGCAACAGCTTGCAGAGCACAAGATAGAAAGGATTGTAGAATTGGACGCGAAAATTCTTATGAGAATTGAAAAGGAAAAGCAATGAGTAGTAGAAAAGGTTGAAAAGGAGCTGCAAAAGAAGGAGAAGGACAAAAAAAGGGAGGACCAATGGAGAGAAAAGGAAGTTGCAAAAAGGGAAAAAGAGTTGGAGAAGGCACAAGTAAATGGTGCAAAGGAGAGGCAACTCAACAACCCTCTAAATCCCTTGCCTGACCACCATAGGATCTTCATAGATTTCATATCTATTCAATGCCCCCAATATTTTCCATCACCTACCCAAGCTACCATCCAAACATTTCAGAGTTGGAGTCCTTCTCACTCGCTCTCCTATACACACTCACCTAGCCCCATAAGAAGCCAACCATATGAGAGTTGGAGTCCTCATTTGTAGGCCTATCAAACCTCACCCACCCCAAGGATAATCCAAAAACCTCAATCATGGAGTCCTTCGCCACAGGCCACATCCAACTCACAAGACAACTTGCCATCAAATTTTAGTTTTCCTACATTTTTTGATTGATTTGAATGTTTGGTTGCTAGTTTTTTGTTGTGAACTTCTTGATGGATTTGAAACGATGTTTGAATTTTTTTATTTTGAATGTTTCTAACTTGAAACATCAGTATGGATACCATAGGGACAACATATTCCATCATGTTACTGTCTATCTCTGCAATATGAAACATATGTATCTATCTATCTCTGCGAGAGGAAACTTATGTATGTATCTATCATAATCTATACATATATGTATCATAATGGTGTATCATTCAATTGTTTTAAGTTAATTTGAAAATTCAGTATGTTGTATCATTCTATGCAACATACATATGTATGGTAATGTTGTATTCAAAATGGTTAGAAATATTTTGACCATAACAGAGCTTAAAGGGAGACTGGTCGATGACATCATAAAGGATGGTTATGGAAATTAACAAGGTGTCCACTCATTTAAATGTAAATGGACAAGGAAATTGTTGTCAATATGCACACACATATGCATATGCTGACTCCTACTTATGTTAATACCATTTCTCAAACAACATACTAAAATTCAACTTCATACATCGTATGCATATATGCATATGCATATCAAACAATGCTACATAGTGTAACAACAAATTCATACATGTAAGATTGAGTGTAATTGATGAACAAACTAACCATGCATATAATTTAAATGTAAATGGAGAAGGAAATTGCTAATAGTATGCACATACACATGCACATGCACATGCATATCCATATGCATATACATATGTTGACTCCTGCTTATGTTAATACCATTTCTCAAACAACATACTGAAATTTAACTTCATACAACAAGTGCATATATGCATATGCATATGCATATCTAACAATGGTACATAGTGTAAGAACAAATGCATACATGTAAAATCGATTGTAATTGAAGAACAAACCAACCATGCATCTAGTTGAGCTAATTCGAAATGAACAACATATCAAACAATTGTACATAGTGTAACAACAAATTCATACATATAAGATTGAGTGTAATTGATGAAAAAACTAACCATGCATCTAATTGAGCTTATTGGAAATGAACAACATATCAAACAATGGTACATAGTGTAACAACAAATGCATACATGTAAGATTGATTGTAATTGAAAAAAAAACTAACCATGCATTTAATTGAGCTTATTCAAAATGAACAACATATCAAACAATTGTACATAGTGTAACAACAAATTTGTACATGTAAGATTGAGTGTAATTGAAGAAGAAACTAACCATGCATCTAATTGAGGTGATTCGAAATGAGCAACATATCAAACAATGGTACATAGTGTAACAACATACGGAAACATAACTTCATACAACAAATACAAAACATACTAACCATATGCTGACTCCTACTTATGTTAATACCATTTTTCGAACAACATACTGAATTTTAACTTCATACAACAATTGCATATATGCGTATGAATATTGCAAATACGCATATGCAGATTTGCATATATATGCATATCTAACAATAGTGCATAGTGTAACAACAAATGCATACATGTAAAATCAATTGTAATTGAAGAAAAAACTAACCATACATCTAATTGAGCTGATTCGAAATGAACAACATATCAAACAATTGTACATAGTGTAACAACAAATTCATACATGCAATATTGAGTGTAATTGAAGAAGAAACTAACCATGCATCTAATTGAGGTGATTGGAAATGAGCAACATATCAAACAATGGTACATAGTGTAACAACATACTGAAATATAATTTCATACAATAAATGCATAACATACTAACCATATGCTAACTCCTCATGTTAATACCATTTCACAAACAACATACTGAAATTTAACTTCATACAACAATTGCAAATATGCATATGCATATGCAACATATCTAACAATGGTACATAGTGTAACAACAAATGCATACATGTAAGATTGATTGTAATTGAAGAACAAACTAACCATGCATCTAGTTGAGCTGATTTGAAATGAACAACATATCAAACAATTGTACATAGTGTAACAAGAAATCCATACATGTAAGATTGAGTGTGATTGATGAACAAGCTAACCATGCATATAATTGAGCTGATTGGAAATGAACAACATATCAAACAATGGTACATAGTGTAACAACAAATACATACATGTAAGATCGATTGTAATTGAAGAACAAACTAACCATGCATGTAGTTGAGTTAATTCGAAATGAACAACATATGAAACAATTGTACATAGTGTAACAACAAATTCATACATGTAAGATTGAGTGTAATTGATGAAGAAACTAACCATGCATCTAATTGACTTGATATTAACATAAGTAGGAGTCAACCATCATCACAGATAGTTGTAAGGGAGAGGGGCTGGTATTTATAGTCACTTTAGTTGAAGAACAAACAAAGCATACATCTAATTAGGTTCAATGTATATATGTATATGCATATACATATAGGCATATGTATATGTACATGTATCTATGCATATGCAATGCTACATTGGATGGAGAGTGTAATGAATGGAAGGTACGGTGCATTATATGATGGAGACTGCAATGCTACTGCCAGTTATGATTATGCATCATTCCTTCCTTCGTTCCACTCTCCACCTAAAATAACAACTTCACTTTTTCCTTTGCATATGCATATATACATATACATATATACATATACATATACATATACATATGCATATGCATATACATATGATCACTTGAATACACATGTAATTGTAGAACTGCAACTTGCATATATATAATGGCAGTATTATAACACTATCATACACTCCATAGTTTCGGGTGGCATGCACCTATGTTTTGGCCAAAGTATGTATGTATGTCTGTATAGTATACACACATGCATACATGTATGTGTGTATATACTTATACACACATGCATACATGTATGTGTGTATATACTTATACACACATGCATACATGTATGTGTGTATATACTATACACACATACATCTAGGTATGTGTGTATAATTATGTATGTCTATGTCTCAAATACAGACATACATAAATACATAAATAATTATGTAGTATGTATGTATGTATGTGTGTATACATGCATACATAATATTTTATTGTTTAGTATAATAAAGATGTTGAATATTATATCAATTTAAAAAGAAATGCTTTGTCGATTAAAAATTAAAATGATTACTAAATTGACTAGGAAAATCGTATAAATGATTAGTCAATTAAAAAAATAAAATGATTACGAATTTGACTAAGAAAATCCTATAAATGGATATGGTTGTATTCCCTAAAACTCCATGATTCAAGCAGAGATGAAGGACAAAGAAGAGTGGACGATGGGGGTCGGGAATTTTTGAGCGAGGGGTTCATGATAATGGTCAAAAGAGCCGGCTAAAACATAGGTGCATAAAACCCTTCATAGTTGAGCTGCAAAAGCACACGAATGGTATGTATATGTATACACACGGTTGACAAAAAATATACACATACTACCACTATACATATGCAAATTATAGAGGTATAAAATGCAAACAAAGCTCTATATGAATGGTGGACTGTGTGCATATGTGTGTATACACACATATATGCATATATTTCAATTACATAGGTATAAAACGAAAAAAAACACATATATTATGGTGGTGTCTATGTATATGTGTGTGTAGACATCTAAATATAGATATAGATAGACATATACACACATTCAGTCATATATACGCATAAATGTAACTGTATACACGCGTATACACACAATGGGCCATTTATATGCATATATATAACTGTATCCTCACATATAGACATAGTCTGCCATTATATAGTTCTATTATTGAAGGAAAATTACATTTGTGGGTCATTGTTGTATGTATATGTGTATATACACAGATATATATGAATATATATACATTTATATGTATATATATGTGTATACACACATTTACAAATAGTCGGCCATATATGCATATATATATCTATATAGTCACATATACACACAGTCGGCCATAATATACACAATAGCGGCCATGAATAAGCTACAACAAAGCTTCATTACACAATGAAAGCATTACAAGTTTTTCTTGCTATTTTAACAAAAGAAAATCGCAAGAAAAACCTAGAAAAATCTTGCAATGCACAATTATTGCCTGAGTGACGTTGGAAGACAACCTCACTTGTGTAGCAAAAAGTTATATAGTTTCTTTTTACTGAATATGGTGTTGATAAACATAAAAAGCACAAAAAATGTATTACCACCACTCAGCCATGGCCTCACCATTGTCGATGTCCATCCTAACCAGAGTTGGTTCTGAATGCAACTGCTGAAAATGAATGATGTCTCATGAATGGGTGTTTCGTGAACACAAAGCAAGACCAAGTGAATGGTGTGCATGCCAAGGTGGTAGGCGTTAAGACCGATGGCAGGGAATGTGTAGTAGTTAATGCACATTAACTAGGACTGCTAGTTGAAAGTATTGGCATGGCGCCAAACAACCATTAGTCATACAAATGTCTGCAATAGGTATACGCCTAATTTTTAGATTTTTTTGGTAGTTTTTGGAAATCACCCCCAAAACCTTGGAAAGCATGCTCGAAATCTCCCCAAATTTTTATTTCAAATTTCCAGCTCGACAGTGAAGGCACGTGACAAAAAAAATTAGTTGACTTAGATGCTACCCCTTGCTCAATGTTACCCTACCCACCATCAGACCATCTCCCTTAGTTTGCAAGGATTGGTATAGTTTGCAAGAAACCGCAGAAAAGTGAATAAACTTTGTAAATTCATAAAGTATCTCCTTTATTCAAAACCAAAACAACCAACTTCAAATTGAGATGTCTGTGGAAATAAATTTTAATAGACTAACACTATTTATTTCCTTATGAAAGACTTAATAGTAAGGATCGAGAGAGACGATCTGGTCAGTGAGAATTTAGGGCTTGAAGAATTATAACTTTCTATGACTATCACGTAGCAGCAGTACCCAAAGTTTTAATGCTATCTATAAAACATCAAATCACTTCAAATCAGCCAGATCTGTGTCATGTCACACGATATCATTAGCAGCTACAAAAAATAATAAATGGTACATACGAATCCAAGCTTAATGCATTTATTATTGTTAGTATAAAGTTGAGATTTTAATTACCACTTATCTCTCTTGAATTACATGCAAGCTATACATTAAACTGTATATAAAGAGTAAGGATTTATTTGTAATTGGGAAAATTAATGCGAAAGGCCAAGAAACTTGGATATAATGACGGAGAGGCTTCTCATATGGGCCTTTTCTATCCAGCCCCGGAGATGCACCCAGCATGATGCATGGGCATGGATGCTTCCCATCTCCGTAACCTCTGCAGCGGTGAAGGCCGTACAACCGTAGTTCGCAGCTTTTGTCAGACAATTTACCCACGCCTGCATTATCATAAATGATAACTGTTTTTAATTTTTTATCATACACATTTTCGGTTAAAGATTCCGCGCAGAAGTAATTTTTAAAAGAAAATATAAAGGAGAATGGAAGTTTTTCAAAGTTTTTAAACGAATTAAAATATATTTGATTTGTTATTGATAAATAAATTTTATATAAAGATATTATATTATATAAATATATTATATATAAAAATAAATTATATATTAAAGTATATTATATAGTATTTTAACTTATTAAAATAAATTTGATTTTTTACTTTAAATAATATATTTATATTTATATAAACATGTTATATAAAATTTTATATTATGTTATACAATATAATATAATATTATGTTAGGTTGTGTGTTATATATGTATTATATTTTTATACTAACATTTATTAAATAAATGTACACACAATATTAAAATCCTCTAAAAATTGTTTCTATTAATTTAATTTAAATATTGATATTTTGATGTATTTAATATAATTTGATATTATAAGTTTTGATAAAAAAATAAATAAATTTTTAATTGGAAAGATAATAAATCAAGAAAGAATGTATCTAAATTCATCTCATAACTAATTAACTCAATAGTAGTGATAATGTAAACACTTGAATAAATATAATAATTTAATATTGATATCTCTTTAGATAACTATATTATGTTAGTCTTTTGATATTTTAAATATTTTATTTTTGATCACGGAAGTTTTTACCAATATCTAACATGTCAAAATCATCATCACAACGCTTGTTGCAAACCATAGTTAGATATTTTAAGAAGCCACCAATGACAATATCAAACCCTCCTACTATCTATATTAATTTCTCCAAGGTTAGAATTAATTTTGACATACTAGGCTTCTTGATTAGATATCTATGAAACCCTTGTTTCATGGTCACCTTCTAAATTTTGTAGCAAACATACTAGTACTAATGTCTACTTAAAAATATCTAGTACCTTATAATAGTGATGACAGTCTTTGAAGCTTTATAGATTGTATTCTCTATTAGGACTATCTACTCTTGGTCATTAGTTATAACCTTCCACATGTTTACTATGGTGGTATTTACTTGGCGATATCTCCATTTGGCAGTGGTAATGATTACACCCTTAGCCATGTTTATCTCTTAGCCTTAATTATTTTTTATTATCCTTTTATGACTGACATATGATTCTTGTCATGTGGTCATACGCTCTTGATGTTAGCTTGATCTACCCTTTGTTTGTCATATGTCAAGGCTACTGTATACATCATTTTATGTCTTGGTCCCTTACAAAGGATCATCACTCAATCCTTTAAAGAGGATACTCTATTATTTTCATAGTCATAGTTCATTGCCCTTGCTATCATGCTTTGAGATTATCAAATCTTCATCTTCTCTTCTATGGCTTTGATAGCGAGGGTTTAGCAATCTTTTGAGAAGAAAAAAAAATTCCTTTTCAAAACTTAACTAAAAGATGATTGTAGGTTGTAGGATCGTTTACACAAAAAAGTTTCATTGCTTTTCACTACACAAGGTTGATACACTAGGAGGCTAGTATACTAGGAAGTGGTGAATGGGTCTCTATTAGGGTTTTTGGAAAGTGATTGTTGGGTTTTGTTTCTCTCAATTTGCAACTCTAGAATCTAGATGTTCACGGCTTCAGGCCTCATTAAGGACTCATTTTCCTTTAGTGGCGAATAGATCCCTATTAAGGTTTTGGAAATCAATTTTTGGGTTTTGTTCTTCAATGTCTGCACTCCTATATCCTTGGTTTTTAGCTCTCGAAAGTATGAAACAAATCCTATGAATAATTTTCATGATCTTGCACTGTAGATGACAACTTTTCCAAATTTTCTCCAAATCTCACTCTTCAATCTAAAACCTACAAACACACATCCAAGAGGAAAAAAACTTGTTGATTGTTAGAGATAGGGGTTTTCCTTACTCAAAACTTGTTTAGGTAATTAAACCTTATGATGAAATGATGAAACATGAACATGAAACATGAAACATGAAACAATGTGAACCATCAATTTTAAGGGTGGTCTATAGGCTTTTCTTGCACTCTTAGGATCTTTCACCTAAAAGGAGAGAAAAAGAACACCAAAATTGACGTGGTTCACTCAAATAAATAAATGCAAGATGGAATTTAGACTAAATGAAATTATCTAAATGTAACTAGATGATGAAATTGATTGGTTAAGTATGCAAAAACCTAAGAAAGGTAACTTGCTTGAAAACACATTGTGTAATGTAAAAACACCTAGAAATGAATGCAAATTGCAACAGAACTTAATGAAACTGAAATTGTGCACCTAGAATATGGATGGAGACTGGAAATGACTTATGGAATGCTGATAATCTTGATTTTTAGGCCTAGTGGGACTCATTTTCCATTCTGGGTGAATTGGTCCCAGTTCTGTGAAACTATTTTGGAACCCGTTTCAGACAAATGGGTGTCTAAAATTGCAAAAAATCAAAAATTAACTTGGAAGTGGGACTCATTCAGTACCCATGGTGAATGAGTCCACTTTAAAAAATTTGAATATTCAAAGGTGGAATCAGGAGCTTTTGGTCTGTACTTTCTGCTTCTCTAGGTGTTTGGTTATGAAACTATCAGATTCAGGCATGAAAGTGACTTTTTGTGGGTATTTTGACTTGTCCAATGAAGATATGACTTAAAAAAAATTGCAATGTAATATTCAATGATTTCCAAGCCTCCAATATGCCTAAATCTACAAACACACAAGACAAGAAAAAGAAATGTTGGATGTTAGGGCATAGGGGTTTGCCTTGGTCAAACCCCTTTTAGGTAATTAAACCAAAATGATGAAAGAATGGGATGAAACATGAAGTAATGAAGTTAATACCTTTCCATGATGTTTGATCTTGAATTTTTACAACAAAACATGAAGAATCTACCCTTGAATGTCTAGAAATTAATATCTTAATGACTTGAAATGATGAAACCCTAACTTGCTTGACTTGAGATGGAAGAATGATGGATGAATAATGAAGATTGGTTATGATTTAGGGTTTAGAGAGTTTATTTTATAGGAAATTCACCTTATTATCTTGTAAATTGGATCCCTAAGGCCAACATGTAAAAATAATAAACTTAAATTTCAATTTTTCCCGCTTAAAGGTAAAAAAATGGACTAAATGGGACTCATTTGCCACCCATGATGAATGGGTCCCACTTGGATGGGACTGGTTCACCACATATGGTGAATTAGTCCCAGTGGGGCCCATTTTCTAGCCAGTTTATTAGAAGATAAGAAAAAAGGTTTATATGATCTGTCTATGTCGGTTATTTCATCAAATATTGCCTCAAGATGCACAATATGGGGTAATAGGGGCCTACTAATGATGATGTAAAGGTCAATTAGGGCTTGGGACACAAAATTCAATGTGAAAGTGTGATTAATTATACTTTACAACACTAAAATGAGGTCAACACCATTTAGGAAGGAACAAGAACCAGTGTGAATGTGTAAGACACATTACAACACTAGTTTAACATTAATTTTATCTTACAAGCCTTCTATATTGATGTGATAATGTTATTAAACACATTTTATAATGTTGAATTAGGGGAAAATAAGCTCATTAAGTCTAGAAAAGCAGGAAATTCCTTTACAACACTTTGCAACACCTTTACAAGACATCACTAAATGGATTTAAAATGGTCCAAAACCTAGCATGGAAGTGTAAAACACCTCACAACACTAAATCAAGACCTCCTTAAGTTCAATTTATCATGAATTATTCCTGTGTCAAGCAAGAAATACTTTTTTCTATGGTACACAATGATACCTTAAATGATGTCTTGTAATGTAAATCTACAAAATAACATGAAGTGGCCATGTAGAATGTAGATCTTGATCTCGAATTAGATATGAAACAATGCTTGCAAATGGATCTTCAATAATACATCAACACATATTAGCTCAAACACATGCTTGATGCATTATTCCTTTGACATGATGAAATGATCTTGAATTGTTGCAATAAAACCTTAATAATCTACCCTTGAATTCCTTTGGAAGTGCTCTTTAATGCTCTTGTGAAAGTACTCTTATGATCACTTGAACTTGTTAGGTCACTTAGGATGAAACTATTTGAATTAACCTTATATTTATACTAAATTTAAAGTTTAACCCCAAAATTCAAATAATCCAAGCTGGCATCAAATCTAGGATTTAAAATCATTAAAATATCGCCAGAAATAAGTTCAAAAAGGGGTGTCCTAGGTAAGGAGGACCCATTCACCCAAAGTGGTGAATGGACCTCCTAGCACAATTTTCTAGGACCAAGCTTCAGGGAGGTGAAATAACATTAAAAACCCACCCCAAATATGCTAAAAAAGGGTTTCCTAGGTATGGAGGACCCATTCACCCAAAGTGGAGAATGGGTCCTAGCACAATTTCTTAGGACAGAAACCTTGCCAATTTAAATGTTATGCAATATCATTAATGAGTGTCAGGATATGTCTTTCAAAAAATGTAATTAATAAGGCTTGGTTTTGAATTAAAGGGGCCAATTAAGCTCTAATTAACCTCAATTAATTAATAAAGCCCTAGATTAGTGTGAAGGTGTAAGAAAACAATTTACAACACCCTAAATAAGGCACAAGTAAGTACATTTTATCATTAATTGTTAGTTCCCAAGCTAAGTGTGAAAAAGGGTTACTTTTTCTACGCTACATATCCTAAAGAGAAAACTATGGTAGTACTCTCAAACACTCACCAAAATTTGAGTGATCAACAAGTCAAAGAGGTAAACCACCCACTTTCTATGTGTCTTTTATTATAGGAAACCATCTTTCCCATAATTGAATGATTGACTCAGGTGCTACTAGCTCAGTTATGCCAAAGCAAATAGTTTACAAGTTAGGATTAGAATACCAACCCCTCTCCAAAGGAGTAGTACAATTGGATGGAACAACCATTAACACAAAGTCATGAAAGGGTTAAGCCTCACACTACTTGCATTTCCTAACTTCTTTATTCCTCAATATATCTATGCAATTGACTGTCCCCCATACTTTTCTTTGTGCCTCTCAAGAGACTTCACAACCAAGATAGGTGGTTACTTGTCATCTGATTGGTCACACAAGTTTTTAGGACAAGGTATGGTACCAAAGTAATAGTAAAATTAGAATCCATTACCAAAGACCATATTGGTCCTTATGTCCCTAGTGCTATTGATGTAAATTGTACCATTTTTTACCATGTAAATTCCTAGTTGTTTAATAGTCTTACACAAAAACAAAACACATATATGATATAATTTTAGATGAATAGGTAGTTGAAAAAAATGATGATTCTTCCCAAGAATAGTTGGAAGAAGGAAGCTTT
>VDFB02072924.1:0-17425 GCA_007258455.2 Sequoia sempervirens
AATTAAATAGGCGGCAAGCCAACCTCTTCCACTTATTCAGTGGTAGTACAACAAGAAAGTGGAGATAAAGATAATGCTGATAGTACTATTGTTCAGCTTACAATGAAATAGAGAGTGCCTGCCAAGAACACTAGATTAGAAGCTCAACAACGCTGCAATAATGTATAACAACTCTCCAAGACTCAACTAGACTTCCAAGACTCAGAACCAACTACAATAACAAACTCCCACAATCTGATATGACTGAACATGGAGAGAAAATGCATAACCAGCAACACAAATCCCTACTAAAATGCTCATAACTCACACTATACTCAACCAAAAGACTCCAAATCAATACAGCAACTTCCTATAATGAAGGCGCCCAAGTTACAACAAGGAAAACCACCCTAGAACTTTGATATTTTTTTTTGCACACATCCCAAAGCAGCTCGAGAGAGGTACGGCCTGCAAGGAGGGCGACTTGATGTAGATAAAATCAATGGAGCCACCAAAAAATCTGCAAACTTGTACAAAGGGGCGCCCTTAGCAATTGAACACAATGAGACAACACCCAGAACGAGGTTATTTTTATTTCATGAGATATGAGTGAAATCTACAATCAGCAATGATAAACCAGCAACTCCAAAATTGATAGAACATGCAAGAACTCAGCTACAATATGCAAAATAACCACTACAATGCAAAATCTCACTAAAAAATCCACTCAACTACAAACTAACTCTCCACTAGTTGCTATCTTTCAAGCAAGAAGTCGAGCCCATGCTAGGAGGTATGCATTCCTTGCAGCAACCCTGTTACCATTCCGATAGCATAACATTACTGAAGACATAAGATATCCAACTGAAGAGCAGAGGCTTCCTTTTATAAGCTTGAGAGGAATCTTCTAGAAACATCAAGAAGATGCCCTAATTTTCAAATTTGATTTAATCTCTTTTCCCTCCATGGATGGCATCCCTTTTCCTCAAAGCAATATTTGACTTTTATTAATTTAAAAAATCATCTTTTCTCTTATGTTGGCGTCCCTTTTCCAAGCTTGATTTTTTGACCTTAGAAAAATATAACATTACCTCTTGATGAGGCGCCCACCCTTCAAGTCCCCTTTTTTAAAAACAACTTAAAGTTGTAATGTTAGGCCAAGGGGTCATAATATTAAAATATAACTTTAGCCACTTAAATAATTAAATATTCATCAACAATTTCACCACAAAGCCCAAAATCCGAATTACTCCACTGAATTGGTGCCAACTGGACTGCTGCCAAAAATAGAATTTACTAAAAATAGTAAATTCAGAAAGTTGCTTGGATCAAAGTGCATGCGATACCATTGCAAAGCTTTCTTAAAACCCAGAAAGAATCCGCAATCCGCAATCCCAAACTCCCAGATGTAGCCGTCATAACTTACTAAAAATAGTAAGTTCGGAAAGGTTGCCCGACGCAGTTGCATGTCATACCTCTGCGAAGCTCTCTGAAAACCCAGAAGGAATCCAGAATCCAAACAGCCAAACTCCAACATGCAAACCCCTGAATCTTTAAAAGAACCCACCAAACAGCCAGAAACCCTAATTCTGCCACTGACTAGCCGACAACGCACCAGGGATAGGCCATCAATCACTGAAAAGCGTAGTACGAAAAATGGGGACATTACAGTCCATCTCCATCACATTACAGAGTGTAGAACTTGTAATTGCTTGTATTAAGAATTACAATCCTACCACGAGAGAAATCAGATCAGTTGATGGGAGGATAATTTGCAGTCTAAAGCCCAAGGATATAGAAAAGTGTTTTGATATTCCACCATGTCCTACCAGCAAGGTCAGATCAGTGACAGAATGCGACAAGGCATTCGAGGCAGCCAAGAGCAAGTGCCAAGGAATAATGATAGAAAAATCGCTGAAAGTGAAAAAGGCTTACTTGCCTAAGTTGCTTGGACGAGGAGAATGCAAAGATGAGTATGCAGTGTTAATCACTCTACTCAACAAAATCATTGGACAGGAAGATGGCAATCAATTCCAGTCGTGGATGTATTATGTCATTGCAAAAATCATCAGCAAGAGGGAACATTACGACTGCGCCACTCTGATCAGTGATACGCTCCACCATCAGATTACTAGGTTTCTCAAAGCTCATAGGTTTCACATGTGTTCTTACCTGGTATGCCTAATTTCCTTCCAAGGCGAATTCAGGATATTAAACAATGTAGGAACCTTAGGTGTACAAAAGGTTCATGAGCACTTTACACGTCTTGAGTTTACTCAAGCAGAGCGACACTTGAAAAGAACAAGTGACCACTTCATCATGCCCATCGTACGAGATCTAGACCATGAGATGCACGCACGTATTTCACAAACAGCCAGGGAGGCAATGACGGATTGGGCGGATTGGTTTATCCAATTCCCTACATTCTCCTACATACGCGTGTATGGCTACATTGGTCACCTCGCCATGATGCCACGATACCCTTCAGATAGGGTAGTCTTCATGGAATTCCTAAGGCAGTTATCCAAAGCAACTATGAACTTTCTCTTTGAGATGGGACTCTATAGATGCAGGTTGACAGTAGATGCCAAATTGAGGAGCCATGAAACAGTGAGGCATAATCTCAAATACCTCATTGAGAGAAGGTCATATGATCCTTGAGGTCTCTATGCGGCACATCTCGAGCAACACTCATGACATAAATCTTCTTTGGAAGATTATTGGGTCAATTGTGACGATAAGTATGAGGTGCGAAGAAGGAACTATAGCAGGTTTAGGCTCTCGCAGATTGCTGACTTTATGTTAGAAGACATCGAGGGCTTATCTGACGATGAAGGGGAAGTCATTCTCCCTTCATTCTTCGTAGATTCAGTTGACTCACAACCACTCCCAAAGGTGGATTGGTACGCAAAGGATAACCCATCTATAGAGGAGAGGACAAGTAGAGTGGTCAGAAATAGTCAACTCTATCTCGACAGCAAGAAGACAAGGAAAGTGGTACCTCCCAGAACAAAGCCGCCACAGGTTCAGTCTACACCACCTTCCACGTCAAGAAAGAAGCCCAAGCAGAAGCAGTGGTGCAATCCTCTCCAAGGGATGAGGATGTCAAAGCATAGAAGGCCAAGAACATTGGGGACACATGTGGAGACAACCACACACAGTCCTGAAATAGTCATGGGTATTGCTGCCTCAGAGCCAGTAATAGAAATAGTTGTTGAAGAAGTAGCAGTTGCCCTAGAGCCAACAACAGAAGAAGCAACAGTAGAAATGGTGCCTGTAATAGAAACAAAACTGCCTACACCACCATCACAACAGTCGCAATTCCCCATCGACTTGGACTCGCCACCGAGAGATGCCACTCCAACACAGTCTCACACATCGGGCATTCAAAGGCCCCATATTCCTCGTAGCGAAGCTAGTCGAGATTCTATTTGGCTTGAGGGTTTCCTAGGCAGGAAGAGAGAAAGACCCTCCTATGAACTTGACTTCACTGAATTCGACCATGTCCCACAAGACATGCCGGTGAAGAAGTTGAAGAAGCAAGTTCACGTGGAAAGGAATGCAGGTTGCGAGCTCATCATGGAGACTGCTGCCCCACCAGAAGATAAAAGCATACATGAGGTACAAGTGGAAGACTTCACATTGTCTAAATTTAACCTCGGAAAGACCACACGACAGGTGGAGGCAGACCTTCTCGAAATCACCTCAGTGAGTGCACAAGAAAGGAAGGCCAAGGATGGAAAAGACAAAGCAGCCTTGAAGGCTGAGAACCAACAATTGAGGTCATACATCTCCAGCTTGATGCATGGCACCCCGAACGTCTCGACCTTACCACCAGAATTGCTGGATCTTTCCGCAGAGCAAAATCATCAACAGTTGATAACATATGGAAAACACTTGAGAGATCAAGTGGAGGAGTTTGTTCTCAAAGGGCGATGCATACTAGCAAATCTTTACCAGTTACGGGATAGAGTGCATGGACTTCGTGCAGAGATTCAACAATCAAAGCAAAGAATTCTAGAGAAGATGCTAGAAGACGAGACCACAATTGTAAACTTGCAATTGGCATATCAATCAGTCTACTCAGAGGAAAACAAGCAACATCTCTTTGCTTGGAAAGAATAGCTAGCATAAAGGTGGAAAGCCTATGATGCCCATTCAGTAGAATTGATTGACTATCGACGAGTGGTCGCCAATATTATCAACTTCGCAAGAACGTTAGTAATCTCCTTTCCTCGCATAGAATATCAGCGTGAGGGAGGAGAATACATTGAGATGGTTACTGTACAAAATCAGTTCAGAGATGTCATCCGCAACACCTTCCTTGATGATCCAGATGGTTGCAAGTTGGCCAAGGTGGCAGCATTGTCAACCAAGTTCGATGAGGCAGCTGCACAGTGTATAGACTTCCAGCATCAGCTTACGACAGGCGAAGTAATGCTCAAGCGCTACGTCATCATTTTGCAAAAGAAGTCAACGAATGGATAGAAACATTGTTGACCAATGGTGAGTTGTAAAGGCACCAAGAAGGACGTCCTACCCTCCAATTGGCATTTATGATACTTGAAGTTGACTTGATGCCTCATTCCAAGTCTACTCAAGAGGACATTAAATGTAATTGGAGTTAACTTGATGCCCCTTTCCAAGTTAACTCCACATCCCACAAATCATGCATTGTCAGATCCCACTGATTAAGGATGTCTAATTGACTTCCATAATTTGTGGATCTTAGATCTCCACTAAATGTGGATGTCTGTTTTGGAGGTATACTTTACATTAAAGTTCACCTTTAGTTTACTTTCAGTCAACTAAAGTAGTTTCCAGTTGACTCTTTGTTTAGTTTCAGTTAACTGAAGTAGATTTCCAGTTAACTGTTTGTTCCCCCTTTTTAGGAATAAATCTTGCTAATTGATTGGCAAGAACTCATTGTTAACTCAAGGAGATTTTGGGGTTACCCACTCCTTTGAGTTCTATAAATAAGAGCCTTGGGCTCATTATTTGTTTAACCTTTACTTGCTATGCAAAATTGCTGCGCCATTGTTGCCAACAACTTTGAAAGCGAATATTTGTTCACTCTTGGATGAGAGTTCATTGGTTGATTGTAATTGTGCATGATTTCGTGCCTTTGCTGTCCCAGTCTTTGTAATTTGTTCAGAAAGCTTGAAGAAAAGAAATCAAAAGGCACATGCAATTTGATCTAAGGATTTGAGTTCTTCCATAACGTCTTTGTGTTTAAATAGCTCGTTGTTTCATTTCCCTCCTCGGATAGGGGTTCCTCCTCCTTGGATATCTGTTATTAACGGTTGTCGTTTGTTGTTGTCTAATGGATTGTCCTTCAACTTATACTTTAGATAGGGGTTCCTCCTCCTTAGCAAGTTTGTCGGCCAAGACATCGTAATTTGTTGTTTCTTGTAAGTCGTTTCCTAGCCCATACCTCGGATAGGGGTTCCTCCTCCTTGGCAGGTCTCAGATCCAACTTACCGTGAAGAGCGTATTCTTGTATCAAACCTTATTCCAGCATATATCCGAGAGTTCAGAGCCTCAGCCATATTCTAAGGAGACGGCGGATTGAAGTGATCCAACTAATCCATTCCCGCTCCTATGCCCTCATGCTCTGTTTACCTTGAGGATATAGGATAGATTAAAAGCTAGAATAGTCGTAGTTAAGATCTGCCGAAACCAGAGAAAAAACTTAGCTACAACACATTGTGTTTGTGCACACTTGTGTCCTACCGCTGAGTACAAAAAGATAGGAACCTTAGTCTACTCTACCCTCTCTTACACATTACATCAGCATAGAGGGACTTATCTTTAAATAACGAAGAAGTGTTACAAAACATTTGTAATAGCTGAACGTTTACAATTAGCACTCCAGAGGTGCTAATTTAAACGCCAACACACCACAATCCTCTACTCATCCTTCATTAGCGTTGGTCACCCTTAGACTACCTTTGAGGTTTTTTCGATGCTCCCTCTGTCCTGGTGTTTTCGGCTTTGGTCGTCTGATGTTATGATGTTTCTTCAATGTCCACTACTCAATCTGGCGAATGGTCTCTGTTAGGGCGTCCGTATGCTTTCTTTGGCCTTCCCCTTTGGTTGACTATATTTGTGTGAATTGCTCTTGGACGGTCGGATTGGCGGTTTCTTCTTTGCCTTCCCCCTCGCCTAATGGTGCGTCTTCTGACATTGACCCTTCTTCGCTTGATGTTTCCCTGACGGTGTTCTCTTCCTCACTTTCCCCTTCGTCTGATGCCGATGGCTCAGATGGTTCTATTACTTGGTCGACGAGGTTTGTTTGTGTATCGTCGTCGGGAGGTGGTAGGTGTCTGGATATTTTGGTCCAATCTTCTCTTGTATGTTCTCTTGTTCTGATAGTTCTTCGTCTCTCCCTACTACGGCTTCTCCTTGCACTTTGGCTTCGACTTCTGTTCTTGGCTAGACTTGGACTTTCTTTGAGAAATCCTTTCCCTTTGTCATCTTGACCCCTTAGCCATCATTGACGTTCAGTTTGTTCTTTTATTCTTAAGGATCTTCTTATTTTTTGATCAACTGATTCATGACCGTTTTGTTTTAGTTTTCCGTTTTGTTTAAGGTTAATGGCATCAATTCTTTGACTTGCGTCGACGATCAGTATCACGTTCTTCTTCTCTTCTAGTTCATTCCTTGTACCTTTGCAGGATCTATTGTCGTTTGTAAAGAACCCTTCTAAATGTGCAAAGTTTTTTCTATCGTTTTTTAGTTTGATAGATGAAACATTTTATCAAACTTACAAAATTGCATTGCATTGAGAATAATAACATGCAAGAAGAAATGTTACAACAGATTGAACATTAAATGGACAACTTCATTCATTACTTTGATTTGCAATGACGTGCAGGTCACAGAATTAAGTTGCTGTCCCTAACAGTGACTTCAAACAGATTTCTTTACATGCATTCTCTTCACCCCTAGAACTCAAATGACAACCTTTGTAAGGACTACAATATAGTGCAATGACAATACATTCATAGAGACTTATGACAGCGATTTCTGAGTGTTTAGTTGACTGGTTTACAAACATAAAATGCTCAGAAAGCTACAGCAGGTTCAGACTCAAACCCTCTTTATCAGTATAATGTTTGAACATGTCCATACAAACAATTATATGTGAGATATATAGCCAGACTGGGAAGTAAGCGATGCCAGTGATGTTCAGGGGCTTTGAATTACTGAAATAAGACTCCAGGTATTAAGCAAAATGCCTGAGATGAACCTTACACGCCCAGCTCACTACAAATGACCCTGTTGCAATCTCCAAAGGGTGCTGTGACCAAGGAGGAGTGCCCACGAGTTTACCAGATGAAGCGACTTCCTGTTCTGAGCTTCACGTCCCAGCAACTGCAGGTTGATACTATGATTCAGCTCCTCAATATGCCACGATGCTATGAGCAGTGAAGAATATTAGCGCTGCCCTCCTCAGAATGCTATCACGTCCTTCACCCAAGACCACACCAGAGTTCCAGTTAGATATCTCCCAAGGAACCACCACCTGCCTTAAATAATAATGTCCCTCATTAGAACTCCACAAAAATGCACATAATGCTAGCTATTCACCATTCCAGGAATGTCAGAGGATATATGCTCAACTTGAGATCATGTCTAACTCACAGACAACCAGCACAACCCTTAGAAAGGATGCCCTTTTGATAAACAATATTAAATCTGGAATATATGCAATGATATGCTCTTCAAATGTTACGATGGGATTAAAGCCATTGAGAAATTAAAATATTTTTGCACCAGATATATCTGATATACATGAAATTGATTAGTGATAAAATCGGCTACAACAGAGATAAAACTTCTGATTTTGCAATAATAATCTCTGGCATGAATTTGAGTATTATTCAGAAACCCTGAATCTTCAAAATCTTTGCTTCTCAGACAAGCTGATTTCAATCGTTAACTTTCAAATTTATCTCCGAAGGAGATTCATAAATTTGCCTTATCGCACAAGTGCGAATCCTGGATTAATCTGCCAATGCTAGCTAGGGAGGAATCTTTCACCACCGAAACTGGATCCCATAGGCATTCTCACGTAGGGTTTTTAACCCTGAAGAGCTCCTCCAAAATACAAACCCCAAATAAAATAATAATCCAGAATATGAGAGAATAAGCTCTCAAATCCTTTTTTCCTTTTTAGGGTTTTCCCGCCTAAATCACTGAACACATAATTAATAAAGCGACTTTATTAGTTAAACCTTTTAATATTTTTCATCGTCACTTTTTAACCCCATAATATTTAATCATTTAATATTACCTTTATATTTGCACTTTTGCCAGGAAACATTATATAATTAAATATATTAATATTATTTAGGCGAGCTGGAAAACGGGGACATTACATTGTCTTTGTTCTTGGTCTTTGTCTGTGTGAAGTTCTTGGAGTATGATGAAATGTCGTGCAACCAATCTCGGTAATTTGTTGAGAGACCTCTGGGTTGACATTCTGATTGTCCCAAATAATTGCCTGAGGGACCTCTCGCTTAAGAGCATCCCTCAACACGTGCTCCTTTAGTGAGATATCCCACAGATTCACCAGATCTTTCGTCAATGCGTCTTCTTTGTCCTCATTCGCTTGCATTGGCTCTTTAGTTGGCTAACCCATTACAACGCCATGACGTCTATATGTGTTTGGTGTACTGCCAGGTTTGTATCAGCAACGACACCAAATGTTTACCCGCTAAGTGACTTGACCGATGAACGTAGAGTAAACGAGAATGTATAATAGGAAGTATGGATCATATCAATTACACAGACATTGCACAAAACATAGCATTTGAATTCATTCATCGGATAAACAATAAGTACATCATACACCAGAATGTCTGGTCCCCAACTACAAGTGAATTATGTGATGAGCCCAACTGGCTCCTCTTCAAACCCTTGTTGTTTTGATTATCTTTTTGTGTTTTTTTAGGTTTTTTAAGAAAGTTTCTAGAGAGAAATAGAAGGGGCACAACATATAAAAGCTCATAAAACCAGAAACTGAGCTAATATTGACCAAGTTTAAATGCAGATAGTATTAAATAAGCATTACAATAGGATTGCATATGATAGACATACCAGAAAGCCTCCAGATTATTTAATTAAGAAAATATCCACGTTTGGAAATGGTGAAAACTGACAAAAATGGACGCCTGGGCTCCAGATCTGACTTCTCCCTCACAGAAACAAGATACAAACTGCTGAGAGGAGTGGACGCCAAGAAAGCAAAGAAGAAACAACCAAAAATGAAGGCATTTTAGCTTGCAGGAGAATCACGCCTTCCCAAAGGAGTACGCCAAGCAAGAACAAAGTATGGCTTTTTGAAGATCCTAAGAGTCCTTTCTGAAACAAACCCTCTGTAGAAGAATGGCGTCCAAAAAGTGAAGCCTACTGCCTTATTTCAAACTGGAAATTACTGAAAAGAAATCTGATGAAGCACATATGAACTTCTAGATGAAGCTCTCATAGGTAATCATTCAACTGGTATCTCACAGCCTCACAATTACAAATTCAATGAAGAATTGACGCTCTCCAATGAAGGTTTTCCTGAAACCCTTGTCCTTAGACAAAAATCCACAGAGAAGGATAAATTATGCAAAGTCAAATGATCAAAGATGAGTTTGATTTGCAATTTCTCCCTTTTATGCAAAAAGGCACGCACTTCTTGAAGAGCAATGCACTTTTGGTCATTTAAATACATTAAAATGTATTTAATTACCTTTTCAATAGTTATAAATTAAATCTTTGAAGTGGGCGCACCTTTTGAGTCACTTAAGTGATTTAATTTATCACTTTATAAACCTTAAGTCACTTTTAGATTTATTTAAGTGATTTTTTAATCTTTTATAAAGTCAATTTGACTTTATATATTCCATTTAAGTTAAATAATTAACTTAACCACTTAAATAATCATAATTCTCTCCAAACTCAGTATTTTTCTGTGCCGTCAGAAGCTGGCGAACACTGTGCTACAGATGCCTGCACTGAATCCACTACTCGAATGAAGGAGTGGGGACGTCAATTACCCACCAAGACGGCCACTGACTCCCTAACCAAGAATTGGCAGCCTATGAGAGTCTGAGTAATAGGCTAACCATCATCAAACAAGATCATGCTGAAAAAGGGGACATCACAGTTTGCCCTCCCCGAAATTGCTTGTCCGCAAGCAATCTCAACAGCAAGGAATCAACCACTCCACCAGGATCCCAAGGATAGAGCCGTGAAATGTCCCTACTGTCATCAACTGTCTCCTGTAACTCCCATATCTGATCAACTGGATCATCATGCTGTACCCTGTCAATTTCGACGCCAACTGATACAGGAGAGAGAAACTCACAAGGAAGCAAGTCAAACTGCTGACAACACCTGCTCCCCAAATCTGAACGAGATATGTTGTCATCCAACATGTCTAATACATGTATATCAAAATTGTGAATCCTAAGTAGATCATGTACATGATAACTGAAAGTGAAACTGTGTAGACCCCTGATCATGTACACACTGTGAACCTCCTCAACAAGCTTTGTTTGAAATCACAATGCACTGACGGAATCTCTGATACTATGATCAAAGCTCACCCCTAAATTAGGGTCAAGAGTGGAATTAGCATCCACCTCAAAGAGCGGATTATCACAAGACAATGGAGCATCCGCCTCATAAAGAGGATTGTGTTCAAACTGAGCCTCATAACTGTACTGATCCCAATCAAACACCTCTGACCCTATGGAACTAGAAGCAAAATGATAATCCTTCTGAATCATCTCATGCTCCTCCTCCTCTAGAATCTCCTATTCTATCTTCTCACTTTTTGCATTGATGAGAATGATAGATTGCATACTCCCATCCTTAAAATCAGCTTGCTGGTCCGTTAAATCAGCAATGTCATCACCCTCATAAAACCACTCCATTTGTCTATTTGTACCCTTAGGCGTAAGAGGACAATTGTGGTTTTGGTCATAAGGAGCTTTGCAATAGAAACATAGCTTCCTTTTACGCAAATCATTTATTGTTTCTCGGTCCAATGGAGCTGCAAACTTCATTTTTTCATCAACATTTTCTGATTTCTTAGAGTCTGATTTGCTATCACTATAGGATGAAGATGCTTTTGCATTTGAAGTGAACTTACCACGTGAAGCTGTAAGTTCCATGCTACGAGCTTTTCTCATAGCTTCGTGCAAGGTAGGTGGATCGAATGCCTTGATCCAACCTTTCATTGGCTCATGGAGACCTTCTACAAATAGAATGACAAGTCTCCTCTCTGAGATTCCGGTAACCATAACTGAGAGCTTTTGAAACTCACCAATATAAGACTCCAAGTTACCCAACAGCTTCAGCTGAGCAAGGTCTGTGAAGTAAAGTTCTGGATCACGCCTGTTAAACCTCTCAACCAATCTGTCAGTGAATTCCTGGTAAGAAGTGATCCTATCATGATGGAGTGTGACCATGCCATGGTGCCACCAGTCATGTGCCACGCCATCCAGGTGAAGTGCTGCAAATCTTATGGCATCCTCTTCTGCCATTGGACGTAGTGTCAAAAAAGTGTCTAGTTTTCTCACCCAGGCTCGAGCTGTGACTTTGCCACTGCCATCAAAATTAGTTAAAGTAAGTTTATTGGTAGCCTGCCTTAGATCATTATACTTGTTTTCAGGCCTCCTATCTGTCCAGTTCCTACCATGCTCTCTTTTCTGGCTCAGAAATCTGTCGAAGTTAAGGTGATCCTTAACTCTTTGGGGCAAAGCATCCCACTCATCATGTTGTGTCATGATGTTATCTGCAAAATTCACATCACCTCCCTCAGCCACATTCTCCTCAACAGGATGATTTCTGATAAATGTTGGCCGAGTAGGCTTGTCATAGGTGTGTATTGGAGTAACTGTCCTCTGTCTATCTCCATGTACACTACCTTCCTGATCCGTATCCGGATTCGGCCTTCTCTGAATGCTCAAATTCTGGGCGTTGGTACTTAGCTGCTAGAGGATGTTCACCACCTGTTCCTGTCCTGCAACAAGGCCTCTCAGTACATCTCTGGCCTCCCTGTCCTCGTCATTAAGACGGTTCCTGTATGGTCCTTCCTCATCTTTGTCAGCCATGTTATCCAACTCTAAATCTTCGTCCTGTTTGTCAAATGGAAATGCCGGAAACAGTTCAAAGGTACTTCTCCGATATCCAGGACCCCTGCATGAGTAGTACCGGTTAAATCTGTCCTAATGTGATCGCATAGAAGCTGCTAACCCTCCAGGCTGGCAGGATCAGTGCTCTGATACCACTGTGATGAGCCCAACTGGCTCCTCTTCAAACCCTTGTTGTTTTGATTATCTTTTTGTGTTTTTTTAAGTTTTTTAAGAAAGTTTCTAGGGAGAAATAGAAGGGGTGCAACATATAAAAGCTCATAAAACCAAAAATTGAGCTAATATTGACCAAGTTTAAATGCAGATAGTATTAAATAACCATTACAATAGGATTGCATATGATAGACATACCAAAAAGCCTCCAGATTATTTAATTAAGAAAATATCCACGTTTGCCAGTCGGAAATGGTGAAAACTGACAAAAATGGACGCCTGGGCTCTAGATCTGACTTCTCCCTCACAGAAACAAGATACAAACTGCTGAGAGGAGTGGACGCCAAGAAAGCAAAGAAGAAATAGCCAAAAAGGAAGGCGTTTTAGCCTGCAGGAGAATCAGGCCTTCCTAAGGGAGTATGCCAAGCAAGAACAAAGTATGGCTTTTTGAAGATCCTAAGAGTCCTTTCTGAAACAAACCCTCTGTAGAAGAATGGCGTCCAAAAAGTGAAGCCTACTGCCTTATTTCAAACTGGAAGTTACTGAAAAGAAATCTGATGAAGCACAGATGAACTTTTGGATGAAGCTCTCACAGGTAATCATTCAACTGGTATCTCACAGCCTCACAATTACAGATTCAATGAAGAATTGACGCTCTCCAATGAAGGTTTTCCTGAAACCCTTGTCCTCAGACAAAAATCCACAGAGAAGAATAAATTATGCAAAGTCAAATGATCAAAGATGAGTTTGATTTGCAATTTCTCCCTTTTATGCAAAAAGGCACGCACTTCTTGAAGAGCAATGCACTTTTGGTCATTTAAATACATTAAAATGTATTTAATTACCTTTTCAATAGTTATAAATTAAATCTTTGAAGTGGGCGCACCTTTTGAGTCACTTAAGTGATTTAATTTATCACTTTATAAACCTTAAGTCACTTTTAGATTTATTTAAGTGATTTTTTAATCTTTTTATAAAGTCAATTTGACTTTATAATATTCCATTTAAGTTAAATAATTAACTTAACCACTTAAATAATCATAACTCTCTCCAAACTCAGTATTTTTCTGTCTTCCGTCAGGAAGGCGGAAACAGCGTACTCTGGATGCACCTTTGAATCCTACTCGAATGAAGGGGTGGGAGCGTCCCTCACCATGACCACTCCCCAACCAAGAACTATGAGCCCTCACGAGTCCAGTATGTTGGCGTAACAACTAACACCTCTGGAGTAGAAGTTGTTATGAACAGCCTATGCACACTACGCAATGAGTGCTCTTCAAATTATGGAGGGGAAGCTCCCTCGTTATGCTTTGACAAATGTACTTGCAAAGGAAAAATAAGCTAAAACTATGTCCTGTCTTTTTGTTTCAGCTGCTAGAGGCACAAGGCTTTCTTGAAAGAACTTACACGTTGCAGCTGAGTTTTCTCTGGTTTCGCAAATCAACTAAACTACAACTTATATCTATCCAATCTCCTCAGGAAAACAGAGCAAGAGGAAACGGAGCAAGGTTATGACTATCAGACGATAAACGCATTCAGATTCTCTACTTGAAGGCAAGGTGGCGCAACTATTATCTCAATCTGAACAAGTTTATTAAGCACAAAACAGATTTGAGAATTTGCTATGATAATCTTATGAAACCCTATGTGGCATAACACTCAATCAGCATAGTAAAGACTCACAAACAGCTTTTATCATCAAAATCTTTGTGAAACCCTATGTGGCATAACACTCAATCGTAATGACAAAAGATTCACAAAACAGATTTTCCTAATCTAAGAGAAGATTTACCATGAAAACTTTATGAAACCCTGTGTGGCATAACACTCGATCAGCATAGTAAACACTTCACAAAACGGTTTTATCATGACAATCTTACGAAACCCTGTGTGGCATGACGTTCGATCATAACAATAAAAGATTCACAAAACAGATTTCTCTAAACTATGGAAGAATCCAGCATTACAATCTTTCGAAACCCTATGTGGCATAACAATCAATTGCAATAATGAAGACACATGAACAAATACCATAAAGAGCAATATTGAGGGCAAGGTAGGCGCAGCATATATTTCTCTCTCAAGCAAAAGTTATTTACAAATGAGCAAAAGCTCTTATTTATATACATCAAGGTGTAGGGAACCCTAAAATCACCTTGAGTTCCTCTGATTCTTACAGTCTCTTCCTGAGTGTCGCCCTAACCCTAATGAAGTAAACTATCTGATTAAGCGGGCAACTACCTGAGTTTAGCTTGGTACAAATAACTTCCCTAATTGTGGACAATGTGCAAGCATGCACGTCCTTATTTAAAACAAAGTTAACTGGCCACTACCTTCAGTTAACTGGAAACCCTAATCCTAACTCCTGTGTTGATAATTTCGAGGATGAGATAAGCATGTGTTAAGTCAGCAAGTGAACTGAAGACTGGAAGTCAAGTTAACGAAAAAGCGCTGCTCGGGGATCAACCCTAGAAATTAGCGCGCGTTCTAAGCGACGGATCACTCCCATGTCTGGCTTCGGTCTAACCGCCCGATAAGAACTCATCGATCCTCCACTGTCATCTGGCGCTTTGATGTTTGCTAAAATATGATCTGCTTCTTTGGTTCTCTTGCCACTTCGATGGTGTGTGCACGCAAATCTTTTACGTTAGCCGGTCGCCTTTCTCAAACTGGCTGCAATCACTGAAACATTTTCTAATTTTGGCGCCCTAGGTTCACCTTCAAGGCTGTCAAAAATCAGCTTCTCGAATTCCGCTTGAACTTTTTTCAACTCAACATACGTGCCATCTTCGAGAAGATAATGACACGGGATCTGAACAACGAAGCCACTGACAAGTGCAAGCACTCCAACTTCGTCATCCTTCAGTGAAAATAACTTGGAAGAGATTTTCTCACATATTTCTGTTCTGAGAAGGTGCTGCTCTTTCCAAGTGAAGACTTTCTCTTGATCTTCGATCTCCTCCAAAGCATCGCATGCAACTGATAACTGAGATACAAGAACGCGATCCTTTGCCAAGCGCTCTGCAACTGCAATATCCAGCAACTGAATACCCTGACGGAGTTTGTGTGCCTCACTCCTCAACTGATATAAATCTGCAAGAAGAGTTTTACCAGCAGCAACTAAACTGTCAATCCAATCATCCAAAAGTCTGCCATGGCTGACCAACTGATCCAATTTTCGTTTCTCTGCAGGTGTGTGCTGAGGAAGAACCGGTGCTCTATTTGGATTCCCATGAACAAGAGCAGAAATGTATTGACGAAGTTGACTAATTTCAGTTTTGAGTAAAGCCTTATCTTCTCCATCCTTCGTGATACGCCCTTCAAGATTATTGGTAACAATCTTAAGAAGAGATACATCTGTCTCTCGTGTGGTCCTGCCAAGATTTGCCTTAGTGAATGTAAAGTCACCCACTTCGACCTCATCCAAGCTTTTGCCTTCTGGAGGCACTGCAACTTCTATCACAATCTCTGATTCAGGGGTCTTTTCGATGTGCACTTGCTTCTTAATCTTCTTGTTTGATCTCCTCTGATAGGGCTCACCAAACTCTGACAAATCAAGGTTGTATGACGGTTCACGCCTTTGTCTCCCCAAAGACTTTTCGAGCCAACAAGACTGAACAATATTTTCAATTCGTGGAGAAACTGTCCCTGATGTATCAACCTGTGGTGTTTCAGTTGTCTCGGATCCTGCTTGAATTTATGGCTCAGGCTCAGAATCTATATCAATAGGCGGAACGTGAGGTGAACTAGGAAGTGAAACGTGAGGCTCAGTTTGAATAACTGTCTCTACTGGAATCTCAGGAATATTCTCAATTTGTTTCTGCTTCCTTTTACCAGTAGCTCTTTTCCCTGTGTTTCCACTGAGTCTAACTCCTTCCGGAGGTATTATAATGGCTTTAACTCTGGGTCTTGCTCTAGAAGTAGAAGGCAACGAAGAAACATCCTTTGGCGGCTCTGCTACAGGAACTGACTTCCGTGTCCGTTTGCTCTCCAAGAACAACTTACTAGTCTTGATAACTGATCTGGAAACCTCTTCAATAGAAGTATTCTCCTTAGCATACCAATCAGGTGAGCGAAGTGGCTGCCTAACAACTTGATCCTTAACATAAGAATTGAGAAGAACTTCACCATCATCATCTGACAAACCATCAACATCTTCTGACAAGTAATCAGAGAGCTGACCAACAGTAAGTCTACAGTAGTGACGACGACGGACCTCGAATTCATCTTCACAATTTGCCCAGAAGTCTTCAAGTTCTGGCGTATGTGCAATCCCTCGCTCTAACCGATTTGCATAATGTCCAAGAGGATCATAGGAACGCCTCTCAGTATAAGGCTTGAATTTGAACCTTTCTATCTCAGTAGACATATGCCTGGCATCTGTTGCTGCATCACATGTGAAAATTCCCAATGAGAATGGAAAATTTGCCGTAGCCTTATGACGACTACGAAGAAAGAAGTGAACGTGCTGCATTTGCCTGAGGAACTCCATAAAGACAATCTTGTCTGACGGATATCTCGGCAACATCAGAGGCTCTCCAACATAACCATAAACTCGGAGGTACGTGAAAGTAGGAAACTGTATGAACCAATCTGCCCAAGTCTCCATTACTGATTTGGCCTCGGCTGAAATACGAATGTGCATCTCATCATCAAGATCCCTCACGGTTCTCATGGCAAAGTGATCATTCACCACTCGGAAGTCCTGCTCAGACTGAGAAAACTCTAGCTGTGGATAATACTCATGAATATGCTGAACACCGAGAGTACCATTGGTTTTAAGAAGTCTGAAACTACCTTGAAATGCCACCAAGTAGACCAAATAAGATATCATATGAAACTCGTGATGCTTGAGAAAGTTAGAAATCTGCTGATGTAAGCAATCACTAATTAACATAGCCCAATCAAAACGCTCTGTGCCATCAAGGATTCTGGTAATCAGGTAGAACATCCATGGACGGAAAGTATTAGCATCTGACTGGCCGGTAACTCGATTGAGTAAGGTGATCAAAACAGCAACTTCTCCTTTAAATTCACCACGACCAACCTTCTTAGGCAAGTTAAAGATCTTTTTCTGGGTATCAGCAAAACTCGAGCAACCTTTCTGCAGCAGGCGTTGATAGTCAGCATCCCCATAT
>VDFB02072925.1:0-24456 GCA_007258455.2 Sequoia sempervirens
CATGAAACAATGAGTCCCCTGTAGTAAGTAGGAAGTCTATAGGGCATAGTTTTATTTTATAGAAGGATGCTCATGAAAGGAATCTTCAAGTGATAGTGGGTGAGCTATTTGAGATTACAGCTGAGGGTGAAATACCTAGTCTTAAAGGAAGTTAGCAAAGTAGTAAATGTGCAAGAAAATTGAATCATACACAACAAACAATTCACAATGTTATCTTCCATAATACCTTGAGTTTGAAGACAAAAATCTCATTGTATCTTCATGATGAAAGTGGTGACCTTAATGGTCAATCACTGGCAACCATGATTTTAAAACATGTTATTGTGCTTATGGAGCAACTTATTTTCAGCAAGGCAGTGAGTGGTGGTTTGGAACAATGGCAGGTATAAAGGACTTGCTTTATATGCATACTATGCAGTCTAGCTTAAGAGAGAGTTCTTAGAAGAGATTGAAGGTGGATTATGGAACTCAAGGGTTACCATGAAAGGATTAAAGAAAAGACTGAGATCTATTTAAAGCCATGGTCATGAAGATATTAAAGATTTCACATGCAAAACCCTAGTAGCTAGAGTAATGAATACAGTGCCAAAGAGGATAGTGTGCTAGGGCAAGATTTAGGAGATCTCCACATTATCTAATTACAGGAAATACATCATTTATTTATTTTTTTAATTAAAAGAAATCATTCTAAACCCTATATAGGATACATTGATACTTCAAAAACCTCTGAAGGAATTTCAGATTATGCAAATATATGTCAAGTAACATTCATAAGGTTTAGAAAATCTTGATCACTCTCTAGAATAACCCATTAAACATGGGTTGTGCTTGAATGCACTACATAATTGATATAACACAACCACTCTGCATATCAACCAAAGTTATAGGCTCTTTATTGCAGCAAGAGGTAATCACTCTTCGATTATGCTATAATTACATCTTATCCTATTAAACTTGAGACAACCTGAATGCACCCAATGATGATTGACACCTACATTATACAACCTGAATTAACTACATTATATGAGTGCCTCCATTTCTATCACAACATAGCCACATTAAACTTGGGTCACACATGAATGCATCATGTGTTTGTTATAGCACAACTCTGACACATGACCAATACAGTTATGGATCACATAATTACAGTCACAAGAATCTGTTCCTCCATTATGATCTTATGGTGATTCCACACAACAAAATCTGGACATGAAATTCTCAAAACCCTTAACCTCTAAAAATGAAATCTGATGAGATGTTGCTTTAAAATATGATTTTCAAACCTAGAACTACAAATCTAACTTCACAACTAAATTACGTAAAAGACAATGACTACCCTCAACTGGTGATATCTTCTTGAATTTTTTTAATTTTTCCCAAGAAAATCGTCCTTAGTTCTCCACAAACTATCTCAAGTAGAGCAAAACACTGTTGCAATAAATCAGGAGTGAACTCACTTTTCTATATGTCAGCCACAATTTGATTTTTTTAAATTTTTCATGTTTGTCAAAAATTCGACGAAAATAATAGCCGACATTTCGACGAACGTCGGGGATAAACTTTCAAAAAATTGGAAATTACACATCAAATTTTACAAGCACCCGACAAACATCGAATTTTACATATTTCATTGGACAGTTTCGTCATATTTTGTAGTCAAATGTATTAGTTCCAGTAGTCCTCCAAATCAACCTTATGGCTATACTCTCTACTAGCCTTCTTTTGCGCTTCTTCTATAATATCAAATCTAGACCTCTTGGAGTGGAAAGATAGGCCAAGAGTACTCATTTCTTCTTCTGAAGCCTGGACAGAACCAATGGAAGGACAAGCGTCTCCAGTGCCAATCCTTAATGGGAAGTCTCCACCAAAACCAATCTTATGTTTGTCCCTCTTGACAATGGCATCAAAGTCACAAATCTGTCTAGTGACCTCCAACAGTAGAATGTGATCAATAGGGTATCTTGGAAGTTTTTATGGGGTTCTCTGGCAACCATCAATCTGGATATAGGAGAAAGTTGGGAACTGAATAAACCATGCCCCATATTTCTTGATGAGTTCCTTACCCTGGTCTGAAATCCTGACATGCTCTGTACCTTGAAGCAATCTAGTGATATGCATGGTGAATGCATCATTCACCCTCCTATACTTCAAACCTCCCAAGTGCAACTGAGGGTAAACCTCATAGATGATATCTTGTCTAAAGGTGACCCTTGTACTCAGTCCTTTATAGGGGTGGAATCTTGCAAGTGCATAGACCAAAAATGAAGTCATTGTGAAGGACTTTGTTTACAACACATTGGACAATTGTTCATGAATTACTTCACTAATGACCCCTACCCAATGGTAGTTAATCTTCTCTTGCTCCATCCTCACAATCACATGGCACATCCAATTCTCAAACATGCCAACATTCTTCAATCCAACCACCCTGCTGAGAAGAGTGATGGCATCATAATACTCCTTGAACTTTGCTCTGAATAACTACTTAGGCAACTTGGAGTAGTGTGACTTGGGCTTCTCTAGCTAAGAATTGATAAGCTGTTGTGACTTCATAGTTTGTTCATCGTAGAACTCCTGAGCTGCCTTTATATTGAATCCCACCACATGAGACCTGTCTAGCATATCAAAAGTTTGAGCAATGGAAATAGGGTTGAGATTTGCTACAACTCTCCCCTGAGGACCAATAATTCTCTATGTGTCTTGACAATAGTGTCTGGATCACTCAAGGATCAGCTCATAACATTGCACTGTAGAAGGGAAACAAGCTACATGAGACAAGCCTGATTCCATCATCCTTTAGCCACCAAAGGAGAATCCTCTACTGCCATTCTTCCTTTAAATTCCTCATAATCCCATAATCTGACATTTGTATCAGTCACTTCTGACTAGATAGAAGTGATCTTTCTCTCAGGGATCTTGCTCTTAATGTCCATCTTAATCTTTTTTGCATCAGACATTGAATACCTAGCTGCTGCCTTGCTAGATTCAGCCTGCACTCAATAAAGAGCATAGTAAAAACCATAGGAAGAGAATGTTAATCCATCATAACACCATTAGAATGAACCTCATATAACCAAGGTACTATTGAATCTCATATAAAATGATCACAACAAATTTTGGGTTTCAAAACCATCCACGAAATATGAGACAGAGAGGAATTTCGAGAAATTTTGGGCCAGATGGATTCCAGCGGGATAATCATCAAAACACCTATTAACAATTAAATTTGATCATTTTCAATCAGCAAACCACACAAGAGATCACAAGATAGCATGAATTAATCATAAAATGCATTAAAAATCACCAACACATCATGTTATTCCATATTTCCTTACATTTCACCAAATTTCAAGAAAATCCGCCAAAGACAAATTTCTGCGAAGGCAGAGACACTTTGCAATTCCGAAAAAAATAGGGAACCAAGGACTTCGGGAAAATTCAGATTCAACAGAAATCCGCAAATAAGGTAAAATTCCGAAAGCAATGCAGATTCTGGGAACTCAAAGGAAATCGGGAAAATGGTGGAGATCGGGAAAATTCTGGGTTGACAGAAATCTGCGGAGTATACAAAACTCTGAAAATGACAGCAAATTTTGGAAAAACCAAGGAGATTAGGAAAATCTGCCAGAGATGGATTGTCCCGAGGGAACAAAAAATCTCGGACTGAGGCCGAAACCTAGATTATGACACGAAATCATGATTTTGCTCATAACATCAAATTGATCATGAATTTCAAAGATTTAAGCTTAGGGCAAGTTTAATATGGGCTTTCTATGGATTTTCTTTGCATTCTGAGCCAATTCGAGAACATACTAAAGATAAATGGTGATGCCCTAAGTTAAACCCCACAGATTCGCCATTAAAGAACAGATGAGCTCAGAATTAAATATTTTGACTGCCAAACCCTTACTAGGGAAAATTCATGACTTCTTGAGCATGACCCCTCTCAATGCAAAGGAATAGACGAGCTCGAGACTCACTTGGAAGACCATAAATCAAACAATGCTACGCAACCCTAGTCACAAAAATGTTCAAATAACGTAAAGAATCAAACCCAAATAAGCTTTATAACTTCAAAGTGCTATCTGTAATCATCAATTCAAAGCAAGGCAATTGAAAACATACCATTGTGAAGCAAAAATTGATCCCAGAAATAGTAAATGCAAGATTCAATGGCATCCACAAAGAACAGGAGCAAGAATGCACAAGAGATATCCACCAAATCGAATGATTCGCAAACCCAACACCTCAAATCCAATTTCAACACTCGTAAGAATGCACTCCTCAGCTCAAATGATGGCAAGCAATAAGCATAATAGCATAATAATCATCTGAAATCAATTAAATACATCGCTTGTCAAAGGTACAGACGACATTAAATGCAATCGACAAGAAAGTAAGAAAACCCGGGAACCCGACAATAGGGCGGAATCTGGAAAAATCCGGCCCGCACAGAATTCTACGAAGATTGAAAATCTTTGAATCACAGTGCACAACCAGAGTCCGAGCAGGATCTGAGAAAATCCGGTAGGGATGAAAATTCCCAAACTTCAGTGAAAACCCGAACTTGGCTCAAAATTAAAGATCCTCAAAGAATAACCAAGGGGAATCACTAAGGTAATCAAAATAAACATTTTAGCACATGCCAAAGTAAGATAAAACCCCAAAATGAAAGGGCCAAGACACCAAAACCAAAGTGAAAGAGGGTCCCTGCCTTCAGCGGGGCGTGTGTGCAAAAACTGCACAACACCACATATACTTCCAAAATATGTGCCACTAAGGGTTGGTTTTCTTGAGGTGATGTGGCAACTAGGAGATGTAGAATAAATCACCTTCGAGATCAGAGGAAGGGGAACCCTTTCCCTACACAAACTATCTTTTCTGACTTTGTTCTGAAAGAGGGAGTATGAAGGAAAAAATTTGATGTGCTTAAGACATTTGGGATGAAGAGGGTTAGAGAAAGGAATCATGATCCGAAAGGTTTCATGGTAGGGTTAAAGGCTAGAATCCATAGCTCTAGGTTCATCCATAACTTTTACTTCCCTGAGGATGTAATTAGGAATATTTTTATTTTCAAAAACAAGATGATATAAAAATGAAGTGGATTGCATTTAATAAGTTGGAGAAGGAAATGTAGGAAAATGATCCAAATTTTTTAGCTCTCAAGGATATCAATAATGAAATTTAGAGGATTGAATATATGTTTTGTTGAAAATGAAGGTAATACTATAGCTTAAAACTTGTAAAACTATGACACTTTAGATTTAATTAAGTTTTCTTTGTCACAATTCTTTGTGTATGATTAATTTGTTTAGATCAATTTTAACAATTGTAGAAAGAGACAGAAGATTGTAGAATAATGAGACAAGATAGAAGTGACACATCATATACGTGGAGAAACCCTTTCAGGAAAAAATTCCACTAGAATCAATAGTTCTTGTATTATTTAATCTTAGAACAAGATTACAATAATATTGTATTAATCCTTGATCGGTATGCTTCCTTTCCTTGAACAATCCTTCTTCACAACTTGCAATAAACTCTCATGAAACTCTCATACACTTGCTGCAATAAGTAGACAAAATATGATCCTGTAAACTCATAAGAGCTATACAATACAAGAGCATAAAGCTCCTCAAAAAAATCTATGCCTATATTGGGAAAGTAGAGTTTCACAATGTAATCTGAAGTCAAACTAAAGTCTTCCTCAATTTAGGCACCCCAAACTAAACTTAGGTCAAGAAGATATCTTGCAAAATTCACCTCAAAGTTGGCACACAAGAATGGGCCCTCTTGATTGGGCCTTGTAAATATCCTCTCATGCAAAAGGTGTTAACTGAAAGATGCCAACTTGGGTGCCCAAGGTGGACCCAAGTCAATCTTAGTTAACTAAAACATATCTCTCCACCAATTAATGCAAACATTATGCATGATTGATCATCCCCACTTAACTAAAAGTATCCACCTGTTATCTGTCATGCAACTGAAGTCATTAGTCATGCAACTCAAGTCAACTCAAGTCAACTAGCATTCAACTCAAAATAACTACATGCAACTGAAGATAACTGCAACATAACTGAATTGAATTGAACTCCACTCATGTAAATATCAATCCCTAATTTGTAGGATCAAAACATGCATTACTGAAGTGTTATCAATCCTCCAAACAGTTAACTAAAGCAACGGGGGTTTCACCTTCCATGTGGGTGCCCCATGTGCTCCTATCTTGGACATCACCACATGTTCCTATCATTTAGGAATAATCGCAAATGTCAATTTACATTTTGATTTCATTCAAATTTAATCTCTTTCTAATCCTAGTGTTGGGGAACACTTTCCAAGGACTTAGGAGATACATGGAATATGTTTAGGATTGCAATTAAATGGCATCCTATTCCCAACATTCTCCCACTTGACATTATACATTGCAATTATTCTAAACAAGGGATCATTATTATAAATCAAGTACAGGACTCAAGGCCAATGGCATTCTTGCACCAAGAGAACTTATCTGTAGGAACTGGTTTTGTAAGATAATCTACAACATTGATCCAAGTGTCAACTTTCTCAATCAATACCTTCCCACTCTCAACCATTTCTCACAAAAAGTGATACTAAACATCAACATGCTTAGTACAAGCATGATACATAGGACTTTTGGCTAAACAAATAGCACTCTGACTATCACATTCAAGTCTAATTTGCTTGTAATTAAAACCAATACCTTTCCCAAGTCTCTGTAACAAAACTACCTCTTTAGAGGCATGTGTAGCAGCCATGTACTCTATTTCTATGGTGGACAAAGCAACCGTGGGCTTCCTCTTACTCATCCAACTAACTGCAGCTCCAAACAAAGTAAACACATAGCCACTTGTCGACCTCCAACTGTCTAGGTCCCCTGCCCAATCTAAATCAACAAAACCCTGTATGTCCAATGATCTGTGCATAATATCAATATCATTAGCACCATGATAAACCAAACCATAATTAGAAGTACCTCGTAAATATCAAAACACCCTCTTAACATAAGTCCAATGTTCTTTACCATGGTTATACATAAACCTACTTAGAACTCCCACTTCTTGGGCTATATTTGGTCTTGTATAGACCATTGCATACATCAAACTACCAACTGCACTAGCATATGGAATTTCAGACATTTCCTCATGATCAAAATCAGATTTAGGACCCATGTCTAAACTTAAATTTGTACCAACTGGTAAAGGAATATTAATTGGTTTACTATCATGCATGTTAAACCATTTCAAAATAGTATCAACATAGTTGCTTTGACTTAAGCAAAGCTTTTTGTTACCTCTATCTTTGATGATCTCCATACTAAGGATATATTTTGTAGCCCCTAGATTTTTCATCTCAAATGTGTTAGACATATGTGCTTTCAATTCTTTGATCATTACCTTGTTGTTACCAATAAACATGTCATCAACATACAAGATAATAATTAAAATTTGATCATCAATAAATTTTATGTAAACACAATGATCTTCCTCACTCCTAACATAACCAATTTTCAATGCAAAAGCATCAAACTTCTAGTACCACATTCTAGGTGACTGTTTCAATCCATATAAAGATCTCTTTAACCTGCAAACCAATAATTCTTTTCCTTTTACAACAAAACTATCAGGTTGCCTCATATAAATCTCCTCATCAAGATCCCCACGTAAGAAAGCAGTTTTCACATCCATTTGCTCTATCTCAAAATCATAAGCAGCAGTAATAGATAGAAATATTCTAATAGAAGTTAATTTAGCAACATGACAGAAGATTTCATTAAATTCAACTCCCTCTCTTTGGGAGTAGCCCTTGGCTACTAATCTAGCCTTGTACCTTTCGATATTACCATCTACTCTAATTTTCTTTTTAAAGATCCATTTACAATGAATGGCATTTCTTCCTTTGGGAAAACTATCAAGATCCCATGTGTCACAAGTATCCAAGGAAACCATTTCCTCATGCATAGCTTGTGACCAAAGCTTGTTCTCATCTAAAGACAAAGCTTCCTTTTAATATCTAGGTTCATCATTAGTACTCATCAAAGTAAATATACAATAGAAATCAGGTGGGCTATACCTATCAACGGGGTTTTGGTGTCTTGTGGATCTTCTCAAAGAAGGTTCTTCTTGTTGAACAATATTCTCATCATGAGCATCTATCTCAGAACTTTGTGAACTCTCCTCATCTAATCCATCCAATTGTTCTTCAACATGTGCATCTTCATGCTTCTTAGTATTTGTCTCATAATGCACTGTTCAGTATCCTTCTCCTTTGGTTGTTCTTCTCATGTATAAGATCCAAATTCCCTAAAAATCACATCTCTAGATAAAGTAATTTTTTGGGTTAGAGGATTCTAAAGATTGTAACCTTTTACATTTTCACCATAACCTATGAATATGCATTTTTGTACTTTTGGATCCAACTTAGACCTCTTTTCTTTAGGCACATGAACAAAATCCTCACAACCAAAGATCCTTAAATGTGCAACACTAGGTTTCCTACCTAACCACATTTCATAATGGGTTTTATCTTCAATAGATGAACTAGGAGATTTATTGATTAAATAACAAGAAGTACTTACAGCCTTGGTCCAAAGACACTGATCTATCTTTGCACTACTTAACATACTCCTAGCTCTTTCCATTAAGGTTCAATTCATCCTTTCTGCTACTCCATTTTGTTGAGGTGTATATGGAGTAGTTTTTTGTCTCACAATTCCTAGACGATTACAATAATCATCAAATTCCTTAGAACAATATTCACCACCATTATTTGATCTCAACACTTTTATCTTATGATCTGATTATTTCTCAACTAAAGCCTTAAATTCTTTTAACTTATTGAGCACATCAAAAAATTTATGCATAAAATAGATCCAAGTGTATCTTGAGACATCATCAATAAATGTGACATAATATCTAGATTTTCCAATAGAGTCAATATCCATAGAACCCATAACATCTCAATGAATAATCTCTAATAATCCTTTAGCTTTATTTGTTCCATTAGGAAATTAAGATCTAGATTGCTTTCCAAACACACAATGCTCACAAAAATCATTTTTTCCAATATTATAATCAAGAATACTATCAACCAATTTCTTATTAAGAATGGTCATAAGACCTTTTTCAACAATGTGGCCCAATCTATGGTGCCACAACATACATGTATCTTCAGCTTCAGTTACATTGGATGATTTATTCAAATTGGAGGTATCAAGCTTAAACAAATTCCCTTTCTAAGATCCTTTAGCAACCACCATATTCCCTTTCACCAATCTACAACCACCTTTGTCAAATGTCACATGCATTCTAGAATCATTGAACTTAGATACAGAAAGTAGATTTCTAGCAAGTCCTAGAATATGTAAAATGTCATTAAGGGTCTTAACCCTACCATCATTGAAACACAACTTTACCTCTCCTTTTCCCACAATCTTTCTTGTGCTATTATCTCCAAAGAAAACATTTCCTCCATCATATGTAGTATACTTAGTGAACCACTCCTTGTTAGGATTCATATGATAGGAGCAACTTGAATTAATAAGCCAATAGTCATCACTAATAGTATTAGATGTAATGATCAATGCATCATTATCGTCATTCGAGGATTTCTCTGTAGAAGCATCAAAACTCTTTTTCTTGTTCTTACAATCCTTTTTTACATGTCCCAATTTCCCACAATTCCAACACTTTACCTTACTCTTACCAAGGATTTTAGACCGTCCTTTGGACTTACCCTTTTCTTTCTTGTATCCCTTAGGTTCATTTTCCTTAGGCCTACCTCTTACAAACAAGGCATCGTGGGATCCCATTTTAGACTTCCTCCTCATCTCCTCTAATAAGAGAGTAGGAATTATATTGCCCATCTTAGGATCTGTACCATTGGGTAAAAGCACAAAGCTGTGTCACACTTTATAAAGGAAACGGCCAACGCTGATCCAATTTTTAAACTTGAATCACTAAAAAGTGGCATATATGTTTTGAATTTTGAAATGATGTAAACTAGTGAAATATGTATTTTGTAGTATATTATATGTTTGTATTTTTTAAGAAAATATAAAAAATTATTTTAAACCAATTTTTAATAAATTAAAACTATAATTTAGTTGCTGATAAAATGCTGAAAAAATGAAGTTGCATGGGACGTCAAACTTTTTATAGTAAATTTTATTTTATTTTTTTCAAAATTTTTTTGTGTATTTATAACTTAAAATTTTAGTGCATGGATATATTTTTTCCCATTTTGATAAATATATATTTTTAAATAAATATTAAAATGGTGCGTGAATCAAAAAACAACTGTTTTCATCGGACGTCAACTTTCATATTAAATATTTATCTAAAATGGAAATAAAATTATACCATCTTAAAATAGATTCTTTTATCTAGTGCATCATATTTTTTTCAATTTTTTTTAATAAGTTTTAGTATTTTTCCTTTGCATATTAATCAACCTAATATTTTGTGCTGAAAACCTACTTTTAGTAAAAATAAAATAAAAAATATAAAAAATAATTAAACTATGAAAATAAATATATTTTTGAAAACTAAACTTATGGATCTACAAAAGGGTATTTTTTATATTTTTAAAAAATGGTGTTTACATTAGTAGGATTTATTGAAACTTCAAGTTTTTCAAATAATTTAATTTTTTTGGTAAATTGGACTCAAAGTGGTGCTCCATACATTTTTAGCCAACAATTTTAGTTGAAAAAGTTGTGGAAGCATCTAACTTAGCTAGAATGAATCTTACTAGATCATATGTTTGACCAAAATTTATTTTTTGTTAGAAATAATTAAATTTAGTTGTGCTGATAAGTTGGCTAAAAGTGTGACACAGCTTTGTGCTTTTACCCCATTACCACTGATAGTGATAATTAGATTTTCCCAAGACTCTAGTAAAGAACAAAGTAACAAAATGCATTTATCTTCATCTTCTAGCTTTACATCTATAGATTCTAACTGACTTAGAATCAAATTGAAATCATTTAAATGATGTGCAACAGAATCACCATCTTTCATCTTTAAAGAATACAACTTTCTTTTCAGATACAACTTATTAGTAAGACTTTTGGTTTGATAGATATCACCTATCCTCTTCCATAATTTATATGTGGTAGCTTCATCTGAAACATTCAAGAGAACAATATCAACAAGACATAACCTTATGGTCCCTCTTGCCTTTTTATCAAGCTTAACCCAATCCTCATTTGACATCATTGTAGATGGCTTTTTCTCATTACAAACAACTAACCACTGATCTCTCTCTTCAAGGAGATCATCCATTTTTAGTTTCCACATCTCATAACTAGATCCATTGAATCTTTCAATAACTAGACGAGAAGTAGAACTCATTGTAACACACTTCTTTTACAAATCTGCAATAACACAATAGTAAAAGCTCCCACTACAGCTAAAAAACCTTCAAACTTTTAAGAGAAAGGCGTCCCAAACCCTAACCAACCATTAGCTCTGATACTAAATGTTGAAAATGAAGGTAATATTGTAGCTTAAAACTTGTAAAACTATGAGACTTTAGATTTAATTAAGTGTTCTTTCTCACAATTCTTTGTGTATGATTAATTTGTTTAGATCAATTTTACCAATTGTAGAAAGAGACAGAAGATTGTAGAAGAATGAGACAAGGAGATAGAAGTGACACAACGTATACATGGAGAAACCCTTTCAAGAAAAAAATCCACCAGAATTAATAGTGCTTATATTATTTAACCTTATAACAAGATTACAATAATATTGTATCAATCCTTGATTGATATACTTCCTTGCCTTGAACAATCCTTCTTCACAACCTGCAATAAACTCTCATGGAACTCTCATACACTTGCTGCAATAAATAGACAAAATATGAGCCTGTAAACTCATAAGAGTTGTACAATACAAGAGCATAAAGCTCCTCACAAAAATCTACACCAATATTGGGAAAGTAGAGTTCCACAATGTAATCTAAAGTCAAACCAAAGTCTTCCTCAATTTAGGTGCCCCAAACTAAACACTTAACTGAACTTTGGTCATGAAGATATCTTGCAAACTTCACCTCAAAGTTGGCACCCAAGAATGGGCCCACTTGAGTGAGCCTTGTAAATATCTTCTCATGCAAAAGGTGGTAACTGAAAGATGCCAACTTGGGTGCCCAAGGTGGACCCAAGTCAATCTTAGTTAACTGAAACATATCTCTCCACCAATTCATGCAAACATTATGCATGATTGATCATCCCCACTTAACTAGAAGTATCCACCTATTATTAGTTATGCATTTGAATTCATTAGTCATGCAACTCTAGTCAACTCAAGTCAACTAGCATTCAACTCAAAATAACTACTAACTAAACCATAATTGAACTAAACTGAACTCCACTCATGTAAATATCAATCCCTAATCTAAAGGATCAAAACATGCATTATTGAAGTGTTATCAATCCTCCAAATAGTTAACTAAAGCAAGGTGGGTTCCACCTTCCATGTGGGTGCCCCATGTGCTCCTATCTTGTAGGAGCTCTTCTTGGATGTCCCCACATGTTCCTATCATTTAGGAATAATCACAAATTTCAATTTACATGTTCATTTATTCAAATTTAATCTCTTTCTAATGCTTGTGTTGGGGAACACTTTCCAAGGACATAGGAGATACATGAAATATGTTTAAGATTGCAATTAAATGGCATCCTATTCCCAACATGTTTTATAATTTTGAGCAGGTAGTTGGGAGTTCAAAGGAGGAAAGGTTGGTCCAAGGTAAGGGGAAAGCTATGGTAGGAGAGGTTCAAGACAAGGGAAAGGCCCCTGTGATGGAAGAAAGACCAACCCACTAGCCCCTAAAGAGAATACTTGTATTTAAAAGAAGGAAAGATAAGGTAAAGGGAAAGCAAACAGTGACCACCTCTTCTCAACAAGAGGGGTCAGGAATGCTTTCACCTACACATGAAATGCCACCCCTATCTCCCCCAAGGTCTACTACTCTTGAAGTTATTGAATTAGATTCACCGTCAAGGCAATAATCACCACCAAGACAACCACCTCCAAAGAAACAAAAGATAGAATCGAGTAGTTTGGTGAAAGATCCAAAAGATTTTGAGGATGAGATTTTTGTTATTGAGGAAGAAATGCAACAAGGTATGCCTTCTACCCCTAGGAAGATAGTGCCACAAGAAATGGGCCTCAGACTGAGCAAGATGGAACTCACTGGTATGAATAACATTGATGATGTGAGAGAGGAGGCATGCAACAAATTTATGGATGATGATTCATTTGTCAAGAAACCTACTTTCATGGAATTTGCATGGAGAGCAAAAAAGGATGAATATGTTAAAAAAATTATTGAGAGAATCCTAAAACCCCAATTGCCTGATAAGGCTACTAAGGCACAAGTTAGGCTAGAAATGGAGAGTTTTCAAAAAATCATAGCAAAGGAAGGTAGAGAATTGGTAAGAAATAGTGGTCTCCTCTTGCTGCCAGAGTGGGATCTATCCTTTGCCATTGCTTTTGATAAAGTTGGGAGATGTGACAGGCCACTCTACTCCACAGAAAAAGAGGCGACAATTTCTTTGTAGGGGTCTACTTTTAGTGAGCAATGGGATACACTGGCAATTTGGTCCCTAGCCCCAAACACAAAGAAGCCTCCAATTGCAGAACCATCTACAGATTACAAGGGAGGGATAATCATTAAGAGGGTGTCAAACACCCCTACAATTGAAGCAACAATAATGTTTGTGAATGTTTCCCAATTCACAAAGGCGACAATAGAGTCTATAACTGTAGAGAAAGAGAAGTTTAGAAAAATGTATTATGATTTCTTGGTTGAGTACAACAAAGGTGAACAGAATATTTTAGAGTTGCAAACAGAAATGACATTATTGAAGGAAAAGATGCAAAATATGCAGACAAATGTGCCAATGCAAACTAACTCTACTTCTCCTCCTTCACCTCAAGAGAAACTTTCATCTACCCCTATGCTTCCACCAAAAATTTCATCGGCAATTGTGCCATACAATTTGGGAAATGTACTATTATCAGTGGAAGGACCTAGTACTTCAAGTGCACATCAAACTGAGGAGGTCAGCAGAGAATACTTGATTGAAAAGTTGAATATATATGAAGAGAGGTGGAAACAACATGGTAGACTGATTCTTACCAACAATCTGAAGATTGTGACAATAATGTTGGAACACCTCAATAAAGGAATTGACAAAAGATTGATTAGCATCCAAGTTAATTACCACTCCATGTTTGATGTGGTAAGAAATTTTGATAGGGACAAGGAAGTGGTTATCCCTCTCATAGAGAAATGGACTCCAAGTTACCAAGATCTTAGGCTCATGGCAGTTGGATCTAAGCATGATGTCAATAAGCTAAAAAAACATTCAGCCTACCCTTAAGCTTGTGAGTGTGATCCAAGAATTCCAAGGAAAAACTGAGCCTTTGGAGGCAAGAAAAAGGGAACTGATTAGAAGGTTTGATGATTTGAATTTTGGTCTCCTCCCTGACATCTTAAATGAAAATGGTGAGATCAAATCCCTGTGGGATTGGAAAGACCAATCAAATGAGTTAATTGCAACTCAAGCAACCCTAATTTTTGAAGGGGTGGACATGCGAATGCTAAGGAGTAGTATGGACATGCTTACTCAAGCAGGGATTTCCCTTGAGGATTTTGACAAGGAATCCAACTAGGTAGTGACTAGTTATGCACCATACAAGGTAAAAGCTAACAAAGTTATTGAATTCAATTGACCTTTTGAGGAGAAGTTTCAGCTTTGGAAGGAAAAATATCTAGACGTCCGAGATAATTAGGCTACTACTGAGGTAAGGTGGTGATTACAATTTTGGTTACATGTCTGCAATAGTGGAAATTACAATAAGGAGAATACAATACATGGCCTGGAACTAGTATAGATAAGGCCTTAGATACACTAATGTAAAATATTATATTCTCTCCAGTTTGAAATTGATGAAAAGGATTGTAGACATGGAGGTACTTTGTCATCTTCCTCTTTCTCCATTTATATGCTTTTCTTCCTTAAAGCTTGGAGTACGTGGAAGGAATTTTGGGAGCACGTGGATAAAGTGATGCAATGACTAAATGATTCCTTTTGGAAGGTGGGACAAATATTCATCAACAAATGCAAATGGTTTTTGTCCCACGTGATATTTTCCCTCCTTTGAGTTATAAGTGTAACTACATTGGGGAATATATTTTGTGTCAGTCTAATGAGATTATGACGTGTACATTCTAGCCCAAAGCTTGTTTGCTCCTTCATTTCTATAAGAATGAATTCATGGCCAAATGTACAAGTTGATTGATTATAGAGCAATTTTGTAATGAAAAGTACATAGAATAGTTTAGAGTCTTGTCTTAGGTATTTGAGTCTTTAGACATGCAATTGTAATTTTGATAACAATACTAGCATTTGAATATAAAGGATGGTGCAAGTTCAAGGCCATTTCTCTCCTGGTGTATTCATTATATGAAATATTAATAAAATGTTCAAGGATTGTTTTGTTGATCTTCATTGTGCTCCAATGATGTATGGCTTCTATCTTTGTTTTAATTCAAATAATTAATTAAATTTCTTGGATAAAGTTATAGGTTCATGTAATTTGAGTATCTAGATCTATATAAGAAGTTTTGGTTTAGGATACATAGGTATGATGTTGTAATGTAGTTTCATAGAAGCTTTGTGATGTTATGTATCAAGTTGTTATCCAATTATTCTTATGTTGAAATTGACTCTATTTCCTAGGTTAAGGCACTGGTCTGGGTTGTGTATTTGTGAGCAATTTCTTGGTCATTCAACAGTAATATAAATTCATAATTAAACCTTTTATTGAGTTGTAATTGTTAATATTTCATGTCGATTTAACCATTCTCATGCTCTAAATGTTGAGAATTGTGAAGAAATAGCCACCCTTTTGAAACATTTCATTTATTAAGCTTTTACATGAGAAGTTATTTTTTATTTGCAATGTATTTGGTTATTAAGTGCATAAATCCATAGGTACATTGTGGGATTACCCTCCTAAGTTTTGTAGAGCCCAAAGAGCAAGAGGAAATCATTGCTACTTTTACTCATTCATTGGCCAATCCCCTTCAGGTTGTTGAGAATTGGAAATGGAAATTCCATAGGCTTCTTTGAAGATCAGCTTGGTTCTTAAAAAATCACCAACACTCCCCTTAAGTGGTTGAACACACTTAATCCATGATTAAGTGGGTCGACCCCCGATCACATCAAGCACATGGCTTTGGTACCATGTCACATGGGCCTTATCCCCTCAAGGGTACAATATACCTCTCAAGCCCTCTCATTGTGCTACTTGGCACAATCTTGTGGCTTAAGAGATCACCTCTCATCTCAACCCTTGATCTTCATCAAGAAATCCTATCCCTTCATCTATTTTTCTCCTATCTTATATATTCAACCTTTAACCATTTTATCAAAGATCTCACTCATTTTCTATTGGATTGTCGTTATGCTACCAAAATTTATAGTGAGAACACATCTAAATCAACAATCATGGTCAAATCTACTCAATAGGAGGCTCATTATGTTAGTTTAGGATTTCTTTAGCTTAATCTTGAGTGTTTTATTTGATTTTGTATTGTTAAGTTTTTATAGAAATTTCCTTTCATTTTAAACATAATTTCATGGACACAAAATCAAAGATGGCTTATTATTGGTGTAAATAGGTGGTTTACCTATCTAAGTCCTATTTACATGTTAAGTCCACTTAGGTTCCAGGAGGGAATATTTCTAGTTAGTGTTAGTTGTCACTACATCTTATCTTATCTTTTGACATTTAATACTTGTGTCCTAAGTCATTTAATATTTTTTGAGGTAGCTGTCTCATTTAGGATTAAGACACATGTCATGATCTTGTTTAATCCTCTCTCACAACTTGCCTTTATAAGCAAGGCATCATATGTACAATAAAATTCAATCTGAAAATCTTGCATCCATAATCATAGCATGAAATTTCTACCATTTCTCTCTTGTGGAAGTTATTTTTGTCTTGCAATTGATCTTGGGGTGTTGAGGAGTTTACCATAAACTCCTACATGGTATCAAAGCTTTAGTGTTGCAAACTTCTTCTCAGATTTGAAGGACCAATCTTAGCATGAAAATTTTTCCAAGTGCAATTGGAGGTTTTAAGGACCTCATGATTGAATCTAGGGTGACAAATAAAGTCAGGTTTTCCTTTTGTTTTGTCAAATTTCATCATTTTTTTTACTGATCTACAAGGGTCTTAGTTGTCAAATATTGGGGGTAGATAATCTCTTAGAGCACTTTGGGCCAAAACAAACCCCACCATTGCATCCAAAAGGCCTGAGAACTTAAGGATTGACTACCAATTCATCATTTTTTGACATTTTTGTCTAGGGGCATCAAGCAATTTTTTTGCTCTATCAACATATTTCGTATGATCATACGGATCCATACCTGGTCATACCGTATGGATTATAGATCTGTACTATCGTTAGGGAATATTCCAGGCATTATTCCACAGATTGGTCAGATGTCTTTTCTAGCGTTCTCAGCTTATGTTGTCATATCAATCAAATCAGGTTGTACGCATCTATCAAATCGCTATAATTGCATACCTAGGTGAGGTATGAAAAGAGTTTTATTTTGCAGGTTTTATATTAAATAAACTTGTTTTAATTTTTTATTAAACCATTGAAGAAGTTTTGTAAAGCTCCAAGTCATGGGGAGCTTTGTGCCCTTGGTCCCACCTTAATGGGGAGCTTAAAGCCCAAGGGTGGCACAGCTCCACCCGCCACCCCCTAAGCACCCTGTACCAACAATGTTGTTGCCACTAAAGGTAGTGACATTTTTTTAAAACCAATTTTTGTAGCACAGGTCACATGGAGAACTACCAACCAGCCCCTAGGGGGCTAATTTTGTCCCCTAATGCCAAAATCAAACATTTTTTCACAATACCATAAATTACAATCTAGTAGGCCCTTTTTCAAAAATGAGATAATGTCTAAAATCTAGCTTTGTCAATTTTATAGTGATGTAGGTTATTTTCCAAAATTTTGCTATTTGGAGGCATATATTGTTGTTTGAAGTTAGCTCTTCATTTTTGGCTCCTGAGCTCATAAATTTTTGTCATGATCTCTGATTTTCATGATTCTTGTGGCATTGGAAAGGTATTGAGGAGCTCTATCATGACATCCATGCACTTTTTCCAATTTAGCCCCAAGTATCTTTTATTCATATTTATGTGTATTCACATTAAGGTTGATCACTTCAACATATCACCACTTAGGAAGGTGCAATTTTGATCTTTGCACTTCATTTCAATTAAAAATTATGTTCTATCTCTTGTTGCTTTATTCAAATTCCAAGATTTCTCCAAAAAGATTCTAGGGTTTCTAGCATCAAAATTATCTCATTGAGGGGGGGCTAAATGGCCTCTCTTCATCTCTCTTATGGGGGTAATTTTTCCTCACATGGGGTTTTATCCTATCATTGATCATGGAGAGAATTATTGTATTTCATCCTCTTTTGGGGAGGAGTTTTGTCCCATTAGATTTTCTCTTTTTCTCTATTTTTGAGAGATTGCATTGCATATGTACATGGGTACCTAATATGGCCTTGTCATCGGGACCCATCTTTGTGTCATTTACATAATCAGTACTCCCTTTAAGTTGTACTTCAGGGGGGTGTTGATGTAAATAGGTGTTTTACCTATCTAGGTCATATTTACATGTTAAGTCCACTTAGGTCCTAGGAGGGAATATCTCTTATTAGTGTTAGTTGTCACTAGATCTTATCTTCTCTTTTGATATTTAATACTTGTTTCCTAGGTCATTTAATATTTTTTGAGGTAGTTGTCTCATTGTATAGGATTAAGACACATGCGATGATCTTGTCTAATCCTATTGCATATCTTGCCTTTATAAGAAATGGATCATATGTACAATAAAATTCAATCCAACAATCTTACATCCATAATAATAGCATGATATTTCTTCCATTTCTCTCTTGTGGAAGTTATTTTTTTCTTGCAGGTGATTGTGGGGTGTTGAGGAGCTCACTATAAACTCCTACACTTATGCAATCTTTGTTATCAAATTGGTAGGTATAAATTTTACACCATTTGATCAACCATTCATGAGCCAAAGATTGCTCATTTTCTTGGTGTATTCTTTTTCAAGCCTTCCCATTAATCCTAAGTTAACCCACTTAGGGATTCAAGACCCTCAATGTCCTTTTGTGATCATCAAGTGTTTCTCAAGTATCTTTCTAGTTTTATCCTAGAGCACAAGCTACCTTGACTCAAATCCATGATTTCTTCAACCCTTTTTCTTAGCATATGGTTTTGTTAGGGGATTGGCTTACAATATCTTTCAAGTATGATCAAATTTGGCATATTTTTAGGGGGGAAGTTCTTTTAGCATTTGGAAAGATAGAAATACTACTATAATTTTTGGGATGTTTTGTTGATTGTAATTTCTTGCTTTATTCTAAAGTCACATGATATGTTATAATATTTGTATGCAAATTCAAGTGCAAGCCAATAAAGTTGCAATTGAATTTGCTCACCTCCAAGCAGTTTTGCTTCATTGGGTAATGTCCCATTTGTTGTTGACAAGATTCCTCTAACTCCCACTTCCAATAAAGGTTGGTCTCCACTTCATGGTGTCATTGAGGGTGCAACTTATTTTCTCGTGACAACTAGGATGCTCATTCTCACGTCTCTTTGCCTCCTATGAGAAGAGATTGTACTCAATGAGGATGTTCATAGTCCATTAGCTAGAATTTTGCTTCTCCCTCGACTTTTGGTGGTGAGACTGCTAGCTAAGCAAACTCTAGCAAGTTCCCTCAATTAGCTCTTGCTTTTTCTCCTATTCAAGTTGCCACTGAAGATAAAAAAGAGGATAACGATAAAGATGTTAATGATGGTTAGACCCTCCTATGGACACTTTAAACCCCATGGATGTATAGAGTAAACTAGATGACCAAGACCCACCTCTTCCTTCCTCTACTCTTACTCTCACTATGTAGCGACTTATTGTAATTGTGTTTTTTTGTTTTGTTATGGGTCGTTGTCTCCTTTGGACTTTCAAGGTGTGACTATTTTCATCCACCTTTTTTTGTAAATATGTCTAACACTATTCATAAAAATAAAATAAAATAACTCTTAAGTAAATAAAATAGTTTTGATATCTCCACATTTTTTAAATAGATGCATTCAAGATATCATTTACTACACTTTTCAAATAAAAAATAAAACAAAAGAATTAAATGACTACTTTTCAAAATAAAATTAAAATTTACATACAAAAGTAAAATAACCTCTCAAATGAAAAAAACCATATACAATATAATTAAATAATTCTAAAATAAATAAAATTAACATATATATATTTTTAAAATAATCTTATATAAAAGACTCAAAGATACCATTCTAAGGTACATATTCTCAACATCTATTTTTTTAAAAAGATAGATTAACTCTTTATATATAGATATATAACTTTATGAGCTGTCCTTATTCTACCACAGAAAAATTAAGGATTCCCAGCGCCCCGGGTACACCAGAATTGAAAACAATGCTAAAGATAAAAGTTAAAGCCTGCCTGGTCATTTTTAAAGTGTTCAAACTCCTGCGGACCCCACAAAGCTAAAAATATATTAGTAAAAAACAGATCAGAAAAAGTCTAAAAATAGGTGCCTGTTAATAAAACATTTGAAAAAGACTGACAAATAGGTGCCTATCTTTAGAACATTTGAGAAAAGTCCAGTGAACTCTTTCTTAAGGCAATGAAAAGACAAATGACCAGTGGTCAAACCAGTCCAAATACAATCTTTCAAGTGTGCACACAATTCAATGTAAGAGAAATAATGAGAAGACAGTTTGACAGAAAACTTTGAAAGGAGAAAATGCTTCAAAAATGACAAGCAGTGTACATTACTGTGCACTATGCGGCTGCTTTTGTTTGTTATTTTATTTTTATGCTTAATTCTGGAGGGTTGTGTAAGGATAATTGTGTGAAGTATGCTTGCTTTATTTTCATGGTGGCTGTCAGCAGCATTTTTTCTGTCTGACTGCTGTTGCAGCTTTAAACATGCAAGAATGTACTTTTAAAAGAATAAAAAGAAAAGTTATGATCTCAATAATGCACCATTTCTTAAAAAAAATGATTTGTCAACAGAAGCTGTACAAGTGGTATACGGGTGACTGTAATTTGGCATGTGTCATCTCTAGGGTGGAAATATAAGTATGACAGTACTGCAGCCACCTATCTCAATATGGGTAGATAGTATTATAACTATATTTCAGAGTAATAGGAATAGTTAAAAGATGAGTGTTCATGATGTTAAAAGATTTCAGGCCAGTGAATATTTCAGGGTATGGATGGGGTCATACATCATGCATTCAGCCGTCCAATCAACAGTTAAGTTAATGTTGAGCAGCAGCAGCATGCACCCAACCACCCAATCAGCAGTTAACCTGATGTTGAGCAGTAGCAGCATGCGTCCAACCCTCCAATCACCAATTAACTTAATGTATAACCCTATCGATGGCATACTGCTGCTGCTCAATATCAAGTTAACTGCTGATTGGACGGCTGGATGCATGATGTATGACCCATCCATGCCTCCAGTGCATTCACGGGGCTGGATAACCACTTCTGCTAAAAATAGTCTATGGATAGTAGAGCCAATCTCTCTAGCTTTGTAGGAGACTTTTAAAAAGTTTGACAATGAGCTCCTCAATTTTTCTGACCTTATCGCTTTGGAAAATTTGTAAGACAAAATAACTCTTAAAATGTCATAATAATACTAATATTATTGGTGTGAACCTAGTGAAACATTTAAGCTACAAGTGAAACGTTTGAACCCTACTAATATGAATTTGAAACTGTACTTATACAGGCCTAAATTATTATTTTCCTGAGATTTCAAATTTAGAAGATGATTTTTTTAATGTAGTTTAGTTCCCACATAGGCCTAACCTACTAGGGATCATCTCCTCGTGAACTTAGAATGTACTTCTAGTAGCCTTATGAGTAGAGCCACCAATCTATCTACATCAACCAATCCTAGTTGGCTGGATTCCCTCCCCTAAGTTCAGGACTTTGTCCTCCCAAGTTCTATTAAATCCCTCACTTCTTCAACCTAGCACTACTTATATCCTTAGCTGGTTGCTTCTATGATGGAACGTCTTTAGCATCATAGATTCCAATCCCATAGCCAACATTGAGAACACTGTCATTTCTGAGCTTCTCTATTGTACACTGTCTCTCTTGTTTCTTCCAACTCTAGCATTTGCTGCACCATTATGTTTTTCTAAGCAAGTCTCTGTTTCTTGGCCCGAGTGTTGCCTTTTTTCTTTTTCTTTCTCTTTTACCAACAAGACAATACCATCTCCATTCTTCACAGTGATTAACATGATTGTCTCTGTAACAGCTTCAGTACATTCCCCTGCTGTCCCATTTGTGTCACGGGGAAAAGATAAAAGTCACTCAGTGCAGTTATAAGTTGTTTCTCTGGTAACAGAGAGAATAGTAGAAAGTTGCAGAGACAAAAACTAAGGAGATTTAGCAGGCAGACAAAATCCTTTGCAACATAGAAGTATACTGATCAAGATATAGTATAGTTGATTAAGATTTCAACGCTCATGCACTAGGCTTGTTCATGTCATATATGATATATCTAGAAATATATCGACCAAAGAAAATAGAATAGCATTCTTCAGGGTTGTAAGTTTGGTGATATACTTTAAAAGTTTAGGTCTTCAATAACTTTGGATAGAAGTAAAATGTGTATAGACACAATCCACTGTTTCGAGACTCCTCGGGCAATTATAGCATCAAGGATATAGGCCTGGTCATGTCATATTCTTGGAAGTATATTGGTCAAGGCATACACAGAAATTGTATATCTGATCAAATCCATGCAAAAGCCTTTGCAGTATAGAAGCATACTACATGTATGGTGTATTTGATCAAAAGCTAATGCACAAAGCTTTCTCATGTCATGTATATAGAAAGTATATTAATCAAAGCAAATAGAATATATTTCTCCACACTGGGGATTGTTAGCCTGGTTATACACTAAAAGGGTATATGGCTGTTAAGTTATACAGTTAGAAAGTATCCATTTCAAATATACATATATACAAAAAGAGCGTGTATATGCTCAAAATTCATGCTATAGAGCTAGGGGAACTATTAGCTGCCACCCATGTCAAGAAAAGGGTCAAAATGTGTGACTTTTAGTCCAGATACATATAATGCTGGCGAGAAAACAGGTAATCCTGAGAAGGGCAGTAAACCTAGTGGTAGCAAGAGCAAAAAAATCAAAGGGAAATCATCTGGCAGGATAAGAAACAAGCTCTGCATTCCAAAGCTCAGGAGCTCCAATATATCCCCATTGAAGATGATTGGAAGGTTTGTACATGCTCTCTTCCGTTCTGGCAGCTCCAAGAGTGGAGGCTCATGTGTGAGGAGTAGTTCTTCAACAAAGTGTTATCCAGGCCACTTTTCCCCAGACTCACATTACTCTGAAGCCATTCAAGACTGCATTGAGTTCTTCAAGAAATCTTCTACCACAGACCAGAGAGTCTCTTAAATGCCAACAAAGACATGCTTTTTCTTCGGCAATGGATTACAGGTCTTGGGTCTTAAGGGTAAACTCTGTTATGATAATGGTGGAGTCATTGGTGCATTTGACTACTAGTAGAGGTCAAGGCTGGTCTGAGTTCATCAACTTCGAGAGATTTTGACATCAACTTTGTTAGTATGTATTTTGGTTCATTTGTATCTTGTTTGTCTCGTTGGAAAGTTTAGTAGGATGTAGCACTGATAATAAGATGGTATTACTGTACTCTGTTTTAGTTTTTGCTTGTAGCGTCTTCATTTTTTCTCAGAAATCAATGATACCAAATCATAACACCAGCGTCTGTGTTTGGGTGGCGATGGCTAAGCCTCTAAACACATACAGTAGGCCTGCTGCTACTTTTCAATGCAATACAATGTTTAAAGCTGTTATGGTGAACATGTAGTCTACTTGTATAATGACCTGCTATACAGATACAAGGCCTAGGGGCTACTTTTGTAATCAGCACATGTCTCTCATATAACAATCATGGTACTATTGTTCTTCCATCCTATTTCATGATTATGATCATATTCATCTCATCTCTGTTTGGCTGGTGATGATACATTTGAATGAATATGGCTATCTCTCCGGGCTATTGACCCACTGTACTCATGCTTTAAGGCTCGCAAGATTCAGACAGCAATGTTATTTTATTGCATGACAATGTTTTCTAAATGATGAGTTTCATACTTCGATTCAATAAGTTCTGTAATCATTTTTTCGTTGCTTGGGTGATGAAATTGTATTGAAATTTGTCCTGAATATAGTTTTCTCGGAGAGTTAACTACTAAATATTTTCCGGCTACCAA
>VDFB02072926.1:0-45211 GCA_007258455.2 Sequoia sempervirens
TTAGGTGAAACCTGGCAATCACTATAATTAGGATTGATACCCCTAAATTCCTTTATTTTATTAGATTTTGTGCTTCACAATTTTATGTCCTATGTTTCCTAGTCTGCTTTGAGTATTTTAGTTTCACCTTTGTCAGATATAGATTGGTATTTTTAACTTGTAGGGTGACTTGTAGGTGTTTATAAATAAATGAAATAAGGAAAAACATTAATTATAGAAGGATTGAAATACTTGTAAAAAGGAAAGTTTAGTTAAATGTAGGAAAGATGTAATACCCCTCATGTTGTTGTTACTTTCTATATACTATTTTATGTTGAGTTGTGTACTTGGGTTTGTGATGGTGATTATTTCACTGGTTTGATTTGTGTGGATTTACTGTTTTGTTTGGTTGGATGCACATGATACTACTTATGATGATTTGTGACATATGATATGTGACGTTTATACTATTTGGATATGTTATTGCTTTCATTTAATACGATGTTGTGATGATATGGTTTTATGCTTGTTTATGGATATGGATTGTGATGTGTATTCTAGTGGGTCTTGGTGAAAGGATGAAGTAGCATCACTCTCTCACGAGGGCCCTACTCCGGTGTGACTACCTTTCATGGTGTGTCTATACTACAGATTTATATGTACTTGACATTGGTTTCATGTAGGTTGCAGGTATTGGACACCGAATCCACTTGCATAGCAAGTTTGAGTGTGTCCCATAAACCCAACGAGTATGAAGTTGAAAAAAGAGTTGATAAGGAAGTGTCCCCATCAAAGTTTGTCATCCCCGTTGTTGTGTCTAACAGTGTCGTTCGTCCACAATCCCATCTTCATTTCAGTATTGTTTTGTGTTGGTTATTTATTTTAATCTTTGCTTATGTGTTGTTATAATTAATGATTATGTTTGATATTTCTTTGGTAGCTTATTAATGTTATTTAATTAAAATAATTAGATAGTAGATAAATGTTGTTAAGTTAATCGCTAAATTTAAATTTATTAAGTTTTAAAGTTGTTAAATTGAATGTTGTTTATTTAATTAAAAGGATAAATAAATAAATTAAATAAATAATATTGTTAATAATTATAAATTATCTTTTTGTAAAATGAAATAAAATAATTTAATGATTTTCTTGATAATTATCAAGTTGTGGATAAATATTAAATAAAGTGATTTTTTAATTAATTTTTGTGTGATAATTATGAGCTTTATTATTAAATAAAAATAAAAGTGGAAAATTTCATTAAAATGAATTAAAAAAACAAGAAAAGAAGAAAAGGATGAATGCATGTTTAGTTTCTTTTCAAAAAATAGAAAAACAATGGAAACTTGCTTCTTGGATGGATTTGTGCTTTTGAAAATTAGAAGAGTTTCTTTTTAATGGATTGAAAAAGAGAAGTTTTCTTAAATTGCATTCTTTGATGGTTTTGAAAGAAGAAAAAAACTTGTCTGCAAAAGTATTATGGTTCTGGGGTCTTTCTCTGTTAAAATTTATGCAGAATTAGGTTTTAAAAGAGGAAATTGGAAAATTTGTTGAGGAAGTAGAAAGAAATTCGTGAAGGGCTGTTTTACAAGAGGAAGGAAGAGTTTCCATGCATGTTACTTCGTTTGAAGATATAGGATTCTATGTTCTTTGATTTCCTTCCATTTGAATAACTGTTTGAAAATTGAAATGTTTTAATTCATAATTTGGTTGAATATGAATCTCTATTTCAAACAAAAGAAAAGAAGCTTGTTTTTTCTTTCCAAATTTGTATTTACTGAACTAAAACCATCTTTTTCCTCTCTAATCCATTTTGGTTGTTATAATTTTTGTGTTGGAGATATTACAATTATTTCCTGGAGAAAACTTGTGTGTTTATTAAAAAAAATTTAGTGTGTTATAGTTGTCCTTTGGGGTTGCACGACAGGGCGTTACAACTTGGTATTAGAGCCAAGGTTTGCAAACACTGGGTTCTCTGGGTAGTTTGAGTCCATTAGGAAACCTTTGCATTTCACTCTTGATCTCACATGTATCCCTCAATTGATGTGTAGGAATATGCATTTGGGTAGAGTTCATGGTCGAGGAAGAGGCCGGGGTGGTGGCCATGAGGCCAACCACCAAAGTCCATCACCTCCAAGTTCCCACGGTTTAGAGCATGAGGAACGATAGAGTTCCCAAAATAATTCGACAGGTGGTGGTCAGAACCTAGAATAGCCAACTCTTGAAGGTGGACAATTACAACATCTACTTGAGGATATTTTGGATTGTCAAGGCCCTAGGCCAGTGGAAGAACAACAGCTGGAAAGGGATAGGGAGAGATCACCAAGACATGGGGAAATAGTAGTAGAGCAGGATGCAATAGTGGTGGGTCACATGAGAGACCTGTTGAGAGCATGACCTCCCAGATTTGATGGTTCTGGTGGGGGTCTAGAGGTAGAAACATGGTTGATTGATCTTTATAGATGCTTTGTTATGCATCCCTATGGTAGTAATACCAAGGCTAGGTGTGCCATCATGCACCTCAGAGGCTTCACATCCACTTGGTGGCAACTTGAAGAGCATAAATTACATCTTGACATTAGTATGGTGACTTGGGAATTGTTTATGGAGAGGTTCAGGGCCCGTTTCCTTTCCGATCACTAGAGGTAGTGCAAAGTAGATGAATTCCATGAGTTGATACAAATAGAAATGTTCGTTGAGCAATATGAGCGTCATTTTTTACGAGCTCAAGTAGTATACAAGGATTGGTAATGATGAGACAATGCTTGTGCACCATTTTGTCAGGGGCTTAAACACCCAAATCAGTAGTGGAGTTTGAGTCTTCAAGCCAAAAAAAATGGAGGTAGTTGTTGAGAAGGCTCATTTGGTAGAAGAAAACTTGGAAATGGCATTGGGAGCTCACACAGGAGTTCAAATCGACAGTGCACCGACATCGGATTTTAGTTCTAGAGGTGGGCAGCCTCAAGTTGCAAGGTCCTTTAAAGGCCATTAAGCACCCACTAAGGGTGAGCAGCAACAACACTCCCAATAAAAACTTGAGAACTCTCAGGCTCAACATGGTAGTAGGTCACAAAAGAGGAAAGATCAGAGTTGGAAGAATAACAAACACGATCGATCAAATCAACCAACTTAGAGTTTTCAGTCTATGGTTGGTGGAGGTAGTATTCTGTAGTTTAGTGCCCCTTCAGGTGGTTGGGGATATGGTTAAGGAATAGGTTGTTTCTCCTGCGGTCAACAGGGACATATTACTAGATAATGTTTGCAGAGGAACACTACGGGTTTTAGTCAGAGACCAACCGCTTTTGAGCCGACGGTGGGTGATGCAGGTAGGTCACATTGAGCATTTGTCATAGTTGACAACTACCAAGCTAGGCATCAGGGTGCAATTGTAGAGGCTACCAATAGAGGACGGGCAACTAAATTAGGAGCCCACAAGTGAGCTCAAGAGGGTTCAGCAGTGGCCTAACGTTGAGATCTTGGCAACATGGGAAGATGCATCCTATATCAAAGAGACTTATCCTTATATGTTTAGTGGCTTCTAGGAGTAAGCCATGTTCTAGGGGGGAGGATGTAATACCCCTCGTGTTGTTGTTACTTTCTAGATACTCTTTTATGTTGAGTTGTGTACTTGGGTTTGTGATGGTGATTATTTCACTAGTTTGATTTGTGTGGATTTACTATTTAGTTTGGTTGGATGCACATGATACTACTTATGATGATTTATGACATATGATATGTGGCATTTATACTATTTGGATATGTTATTTCTTTCATATAATGCAATGTTGTGATGATATGGTTTTATGCTTGTTTATTGATATGGATTGTGTTGTGTATTCTAGTGGGTCTTGGTGAAAGGACGAAGTAGCATCACTCTCTCACGAGTGCCCTACTCCGGTACGACTACCTTTCATGGTGTGTCTATACTACAGATTTATATGTACTTGACATTGGTTTCATGCAGGTTGCAGGTATTGGACACCGACTCCACCTGTGTAGCAAGTTTGAGTGTGTCCCATAAACCCAACAAGTATGAAGTTGAAAAAAGAGTTGATAAGGAAGTGTCCCCATCCAATTTTTTCATCCCCATTGTTGTGTCTAATAGTTTCATTCGTCCACAATCCTATCTTCATTTTGATATTGTTTTGTGTTGGTTATTTTATTTTAATCTTTGCTTATGTGTTGTTATAATTAATGATTATGTTTGATATTTCTTTGGTAGCTTATCAATGTTATTTAATTAAAATAATTAGATAGTAGATAAATGTTGTTAAGTTAATTGTTAAATTTAAATTTATTAAGTTTTAAAGGTTGTTAAATTGAATGTTGTTTATTTAATTAAAAGGATAAATAAATAAATTAAATAAATAATATTGTTAATAATTATAAATTATCTTTTTGTAAAATGAAATAAAATAATTTAATGATTTTGCTTGATAATTATCAAGTTGTGGATGAATATTGAATAAATTGATTTTTAATTAATTATTGTGTGATAATTATGAGCTTTAGTATTAAATAAAAATAAAAGTGGAAGATTTCATTAAAATGAAAAACAAAAACAAGAAAAGAAGAAAAGGATGAATGCATGTTTAGTTTCTTTTTGAAAATTAGAAAAATAATGGAAACTTGCTTCTTGGATGGATTTGTGCTTTTGAAAATTAGAAAAGTTTCTTTTTAATGGATTGAAAAAGAGAAGTGTTCTTAACTTACATTCTTTGATGGTTTTGAAAGAAGAAAAAAAACTTGTTTGTAAAAGTATTCTCGTTCTAGGGTCTTTCTCTGTTAAAATTTATACAAAATTGGGTTTTAAAAAAGGAAATTGGAAAAGTTGTTGAGGAAGGAGAAAAAAATTCGTGAAGGGCTGTTTCAAAAGAGGAAGGAGGAGTTGTTGCACACGTTACTTCATTTGCAGAGCATAGGACTCCAAGTTCTTTGATTTCCTTCCATTTGAATAGTTGTTTGAAAATTGAAATGTTTTAATTCATAGTTTGGTTGAATCTAAATCTCTATTTCAAACAAACAAAAAATAAGCTTGTGTTTTCTTCCCAAAGTTGCATTCACTGAATGAAAACCATCTTGTTCCTCTCCAATCCATTTTGGTTGTTATAATTTTTGTGTTGGAGATATTACAATTGTTGCCTAGAGAAAACTTGTGTGTTTATAAAAAAAATTAGTGCATTATAGTTGTCCTTTGGGGTTTCACGATGGGGCTATACAAAAGTACTTTTTCTTTCATAATTAATTGGTAATGTAAATAAGAAAGTTGGTTATCCTTGATCATGTGTTTAGGCTTTTCTCATTACTAGAGTTAATTTAAAGATTCATCTCTAGAAACCTTAGTTCTATTATAATTTCAAAAAATTCATAAAGATATATAAATATACAAATATAGGAGTACATTCACATATTAATGTTTATGTATTAGATTAGATAATTATTTATTGATATGATTGCATTTGAAATGAGTATTAGTAAATAATGTCTTAAAGGAAATTGACATAAAGATTATTAATGGGACACTAAATGATCACATTGTGTATTATCTAAGAGAATTGATAGATAAGTAGTTTAGGTAAATAAGTCAGAATAAAGTTAAAGGAATTAGACTCCCATTTTATGTTAACTAAATTAGAAAGCATATGTTAATTCATATTAATTTATTAATGATTCTTTTAATTTAGTTAGTAAAATTATTTAAATAAAATTATATCCATTGGGAAAATGATTAGTATTATTGGATTAATAGAGATAGTAAATTAGTGGAATGTTATTAATTGTCAATTATAAGTGTTCTTTAGTGAAGGGATAGTAAGAGATTGACCTCTTATTATGGTTACATGAACAAACTTTTATTAATAATTTTATCAATAAATTTAGTAAGATGTTAATTCATATTAATTTATTAATGATTCTTTTAATTTAGTTAGTAAAATGATTTAAATAAAATTATGTCTATTTGGAAAATGATTAGTATTGTTGGATTAATAGGGATAGTAAGTTAGTGGAATGTTATTATTTGTCAATTATAAATGTTCTTTAGTGAAGGGATAGTAAGAGATTGACCTCTTATTATGGTCACATGAACAAATTTTTATTTAAATGATATTAAGACCTCATGGAAAGTAAGGATTTAATTAATTTATTCTTGCAAGATGTTCCATGAGATTTAATAGTTTGCAAGTAATTAGAGGTTTCTTGAATATCAATTTATAATGTTTTAATTTGATCAAGTAAATAGCTTATTTTAATGTCAAACTCGTATGCAACCTTTAGTTTGAGATTATGGATGAATTGCTATTGCTTGTTTGATTTCTTGTCATGTCTCTCTTGGATGTACTATCAATTGGCCTTGCTATTGGATTGTCGTGTTTGATCTTGTATGAAGATAATAATATTTTAAAAGTGTTGGCTTCTAATTTTGTTGTATTTGTTGAATTGGTTTGAGCCAAATTGTTAGTTGTTAGGGTAGCATGTGGTGAAAATTGAGGTCTCCCTTGGATGCCCTATTGGATGAATTTACTATTGATATTGTAATTGTGTATATTAGACTTGTTTGAGTTTCAAGATTTTGTTATTATGTTGCTACTATTAGTCTACACTTGTCATTTTGTGATCATGAAAATTGTTTAGTCATTTTGTGAGTACTCCTTTTGTGCTATTTCTTATCGAGGATAATTTATGCAACAACTTTCTTTTAGTCATATTTTGAGATGATTGGGAACTCAAAATGTTGAACTACTTTAAGTGGGAATTTGTAGATTTTCAATATTTTAGGCTTCCAGAGGGAATGGAGAAACTTGATTTATGTTGATATTCCGTGGTTGGACCTTTGTGATTCATTTATCATATTTCTGATTTTGAGTTCTTGTGGGTGGTACCTCCTTTGTTCTTGTTTCAGTGATATGGAATGGGTTTGTGAGATGGTTCTTGCCTTGCATGTTGTGTGATATGTACTCCTTGATTTTTTATTAGATGAGGTACACCCCTTGTGTGTTTTAGTTTGATACTCATAGGGAGTGGCTCTTCATAGGGGTCCGATGCACAAAGGGGATATTAGGGTAACCCATGGAAGAGTTTCCTAATCAACTGATAAAATAATTAATGAACTAGTGGGTTTGGGTCGTTAAATACTAAACAAGATTAATTATGAGCCTCACCCATACCGTTAGTGCTCTCATAGGCTAAGGATGGGATGAGAAGACCTAGTTGGTAAGATCACTACCTTGTCCTCTTGAAAGGTAAGTGATCCCACATGAATCACCCTATGGAGTAGCACCTTGAGATAGGAAGCTATGATAACCATAGATAGAGGTGGCACCTTGTGATAGCTTTCCTGGATAATCCATGTAAGGTCATGCGATGACACTCTCCTATAGTACCTATTTATTTTTCTCTTGTTTGATTGTCTCTAGAGTGTTGTTTGAATTGTTGGTGTTGTTGAGGCAATTGGTTCTTGGTGTTTGTTGGTGAATCCTCCAAGTTCTATCTTTAGTGTTGCACACATGCCTCATGACAACTTGATTAATGTTAATGAAAGGTGCCTTGATATTTATTGTTTGTTGATATTGTGATTTCATTTGAAGGCTTTGGATCCTATTGTTGTTGGAACCTCTTATGGTTATTTAGTGTTGATATATAATATTGTCATTGGTTGTGTTAGAATTTCCATTATTTTTTTGTAGTTATGTGTTGATGATGTGAGATGCAGTCTTGTGTTTGATGTTTCTCTTGTCGTGGAGTCTCGTTTTCCATTGTTCACCTAACCAATTTGGGTGTGGGTCTTTTTTGTCATCTCCTAGCATGAGGGGTGGGTCTTCAGACCCATGCGGTCGAGTGGAATGTGTTATGCACCCCATTGGGTTCCCAATTTGTGTTTGTGATGCAAAAGCAGATGCAGAGTTCTAGAGCTTCACTTGGTTGAAGATTGTTCTTCATTTTGTACTATATTCTTCATTGATGTATCATTCTTATACTTGATGTACTTATCTTGTTGATATAAGGGAAGCATTATGTATTGTACCATTGTATCCTTGATATGTTGTATCTATGGAAATATGCTCCATAATTGTATTATTGAATTCTCAATTGAATTGTAATAAAATATTGTATCGTTTTCCTCTCTATTGCTCATGGATGATTATATGTTATCATTATGGAATCTTGGTTTTTTATTCACTTTTGTTTGATAAAATTTTATGATTCATAATGATTTTTTTATTGATTTTAAAAGAAGTAATCCTACAGTACAAACCTTATGGAACATGCAACCATGCACTTTTTGTGATGCACCTAACCATTGTGTAGCAAGGTGTAGCAAGAGGAAAAAATTATGCAAGAAGATAGTCATGCAAGCCAAGAAGATGACAAAGCATACAACATGTCCTCAAAGTCCTCACCCAAAGAAGGAAAAGGAAAAAGCTCAAAATTACTGCACTCATTGTAGGATAAGTGGGCATTGGGTTGAAAAATGTTGGAAGCTACATCCAGAGCTTCGATGCTCACTAAAACCTATGAAAAGATCTAGTCAACAGGAGGTTGCAGAAAAAGAAGGTGGAACATGTGGCTACCGATTTTTGGATAGACTATTAAGAACCTCAAACAAAAAAGAATCAACTGGAAGAGGGAAGTTCCTTTACTCAACTTCTTAAGATCTAGGAAAATATTTTGACTAAATGATTATATCATATTTGTTTTATGCTCAACCATATTATTGTATATTGATTATGATAATAAGCTAGATCATACAGTACAAGTGGTGTGGTGTTTTCCTCACTATGTACAGGTAGGAAGAGGATGTAGGACAAGTGGGGAGGTGTTTCCTCAGTAGGTGTCTGACTAAGAACCTTTTATAGGTCCAAAAGTTCTTCAGTGGGTAGGTGTGATCAGAAATTCATTTCAAAAAAGTTCCCAAATTAGAATGAAACTTCTAATATCATGTAGATCTCATTGAGAGCTTTTCAATGATATGTAGAATGTAGGAAACAAAACTCATTTGCTCCCGATGTAGCTGGTCAAAGTTTGGTCAACATGTGGTCAAAGTTGGTCAACTAGAAAAATTAATGATCATGGAACATTTCTCTACTAATTTCATCATGTAGAGCTTAGCGAGAGCTTTTTGACGCATTTTGAATGAACCAAATCCGAGTCCATATGTGGAAGTTATGACTTGTCAAAGTTGTGGTCAAAGTGATGACGTGGCATCACCAAAGCTTGACACTTGGTAGGACACATGGTGGATGACATGGTGGGATTAGTGAGTTGGCACTAACATGGACCAACTAAGTGATAAAATAAGGACTAAACCATATTTATTAAAGAAAAAGTGTTTGGTCTAATATTTAAACAAAGAGGATTTGGTGGGATTTGATCCCTTGACCTGCGCCTTAAAATCCTCTTGCACCACATGCCTTGGCCAAGATATAAGGGGAGCTCCTCCCTATATGTAAACCTTAAATAAACATAAGAATTGTTTTTTTTTGTGTAAACCATAAAATAAGGAGAAAATTAAGGGGGGGCCTTAGGACAAATATAAAGCCCGATCCTTTTTATTTTAAAAATTAAAAGGCCTAATTTAGGAAAAGATTAAAAAATTATTCCTATGACCGATTTATGATATTCTAAAGGGCTATTAAAAGGATTTAATTTTTTTTATCAAGGCTTTGAATATTTTTATGAGATTTATAAAAATAAAATAAGGGGTTCTCATAAAAATAAGGGGTAAATAAGCTATATTTTCAAGATTTGTAATCCTGAAATGGAGATATAGAAAATCTTTGCAATATTATTGTTGCAAACCCTTATTAGCATATGATCATGTATATAAGGGGGTATTATTTCTTTGTAAAAACAATGCTTAGAGATAATTCTTTTGGAAGGAGAATTAGGAAAATTTCTCATTGGATTTGTAATAAAAGCTTGATCAATGCCTTAGGCATTTGTTGCTATATTTTGAGAGAGTGAGCTGCATTATTATTGCTTTGGAAACATTGTAAAAGCAGTGGAGAAGTTAGGCATGAATATGTTGTTGGGAAGTTTTTTTCAGTGCAATGTGAAAGCAGGAAGAGCTTGAAGAGCAATACTCTTCCTTGAAAGCTGAATAATTTGTATTGCAATTTGAAGACCATAGTCACATAATCCAGAAATTTGCATCATATTAATGGCAAATGATGTCACAATTGAGTGAGGCCAGAGATGTAGCCCGAATTTGGGTGAACTATGTTATCAAATCTTGTTTCTTTCATTCTTTTGTCTATGTTTTTAATGCTCATTTCTATGCCCTTTCATACATGCAATTTGTCAACAATAAATAATAATAAAATCTGTGATCCATAGGTGAATCTAATGAATTGCTTAAGTGATTCATAAGTAGGATTGTTTTACAAATCATTGATAGTTGCTCAATTTTTTATAGATATGTTAAACTTCAACATCATTGGCCTTTGGTCTTATAATTATACTAGGAATAATACTAAATACTCTTAAAATCATTAAAAAACATAAAAATCCTCCAAGGATATAGAAAAGGTAACTAGATATTTTATTTACTTAAAAATGTGGGTGGCCTAGTTATTGACTAATACTATTGGTTAAATCCTAACATAAGAGCAAGAATTTTTAATTAATCCAATAATATCCTTTGATATCCAACCATTGGTTTTCCTATTGAGGATTGACATTTCATAAGATAATTAAATGATAATTACAATGTAAATATATTTATGGAGGGGGATATTATTATTTGTGATAGTTCCTTTGGTATTGATAGCAAAAAATTTCTCTACATCAATCTTGACTCTATTTTATGGCCTAACACCATGATTTATAGGTTTTTAAGAGGATCCAATAGTATGGGAGGAGATAGGATCATAACTAAACCCTCTTCCTATGAAAATGATAGAAACAATGTAACTATTTGAAATATTATTAAGGTGAGAGATCTCACTCCTTTTGTGGAAGCCATCAATGGCTATGATCTCATGCTTTTAAATGAGTTGATCAAATCAGATAATAAAATAGAACTATTTATGTTAATGGAATAGTACTTCTAGGAAAATTATGGCTATTTATATGGGATTGAAAAATACAAGTAATCAATTTGTATAAAATGATAAAATATAGAGATCACCAAAACATGAAGGCCTTTCTTAAGAAAGGGGAAAATAATTTTAGGTTCCAAAATGGATTCAATAAATATGACCTTCCCAAGCCTTTGATATAAGAGACTAATATCATGGTTAGGTGTTTCACCCTTTAGGGTAGATAAAAATGGGCATATTCTTACAACTTACCCATGGTCATTCTATTGGAGCAATAAATAATAAATTCAAAATTCAAAAATTTCACAAAATGAATCAAGCATAATAGATTAGCCAATGAACTATTTGAAATATATGAATATACAATAAACTCTCCTTGTATACATAATATAAGGAGGAATTAGGAAGGAAAAATAGAAAGACTAACCATCTTGACACCGCCTTCATTTCTCCCAACCCAGAAATGGTTAAGGTTATTCATGCTGAAACGAGTAGGCTTTCTGGCATGGCTATATTTCTTGTCGTTGTTGATTCTGATAATTTTCCTGCTAGGAAATTATTAGACAATTGGTTAAATAATGTTTGGAAAAAAAATTGAATGTGCATATTTCTTTCTGTAGTATGGTGCAATGTGGTTTATTCTTAATTTTTTTCAAAAATCATGAAATGCAACAATTTTTTTTGGGAAAACCCTACTGGAGCATTGGGAGGACTGTCTTTAGGGCTATTGCTTGGACCCATGGGGCTAACTATAATTAAATTCTAACACTCTTTATGCCCTAGATGGCTTCTTATCAAAGGAGTTCCACCAGATCTTTAGTCCTTCCTCCCCCAGGTCTTGTCTCCCTTCGGGAGTGTTTAAAGAATAGACAAACCTAGAGTTAGTCTTCCTTGACTGAATTCTCAGTTGTTGGTCTCTCTTAACCCTAGTGTTGAAGTTCCTAGAAACTTAGGCATCCAAATCGATGGCTCCTTCCATTTCTTCCCTATTGAAATGTTGGGAGGACTCAACGCATGTTATCTTTGCAAGAAGGATGGTCATATCATAAATGATTTCCCTAGTATTTGTGTGAATTCCAACAAAGAGTTGAGTGTAAAAAACCCTTGTGAAGCTCACCTCAAGAATGGTGGTAATGTTGTCAGTTTTGTCCTTAATGAGGGGATCCCTATCTCTCTGAGTGTAGAAGTTGTTGGTAACCCTTTCCCTAACCCCTCTTACAAAGTTCTTTTGTCTTTCTCTTTTGGATTGTCCCCCTCTATCCTCATTGTTCCCTCTCCCTCTTTGTTGCAACCCTCCCATAAGGCTTTCCCCCCCTCTAGTTGTGCCCAACATATTGTTTGCTCACCTAACCCTTTCAAACTTCTTTTTATTGATGTTGCCATCTCAACATCCTTTGATTCCCCCCCTCATCCCCATGCTCTAAATGGTGCTACCTCTATTGTGGTTGCTTATTTGGTGCAACCTAAAAAAAATGCTCAACAAATAGTGATGGCAGAAATAAGGAAAAAGATTCAATAGGAAAAGTTAAATAGAAACAAAAGTAATAAAGAGAAAAAAGATGAATTGGAAGAAGTTGAGATTGTTTTTCAAAGGAATAAATCTAGTGGTAATGTCAACTTTGAGTTAGAGGAAAATAAAAGTAAAACATCCTTTGTAAAGAATTTAATTTCTGATTTTGAAGGTAGAGTTCAGAGTAATAGGAGTCCCCTAGGACATTAGTACTCATGTGATCTCCAACACCTTGGGAAATGATAGTGATCTAGAAGGGATCCACAACCATACTAATCTTGAGAACCCATCAGTGCCTAATATTGTGAGGACTCCTACTGGTATGTTCAGCTGCCAAGATATTGTTCCCTCCAATATTGAGCACTTAATAAATGGTAAACATAATGATAAGGAACAAATATCTGCTAATAATAACACTCTGAACAAAAAGGATGAACTTGATTTGGGAGTCACCCCAGTATGTGGTGACAATACCATGAATCCTTTAAAAGAAAGTGTGGATGCCCTAACTGAAATGGTTAGTAGGTGGTTAGTTGACATGACTAAGAATGAAAATTGGCTTAATGATATTTTTAATCCCCCCCTTGAAGCTTGCAGGACCTAATAGGTGCCCTAGTAATGAGGAGACCATTATAAATAAATTGACCCCTAGTAAGGGTGGTGAACCTAAAGCTAGCTTGTGTGAAATTGAGAAAGACTTGGGAGCTTCAAAACACTTCAACTCTAGTAAAAATTGTGAGCAAAACAATACCAATGATGGCGCCCTAGATACTACCCCCCACCCCCCTAAAGTACCTAAAAAAAGAGGCACGAAAAAAGGATATATTGCCCTAAGTAGAGGCATCATAAGCATTACTCAGGGGAAAAGGAAAAATACAAGCATCATTCTCCTCCCATGCCTCCAAAAAGGTGGAAGGTGAGGTCAATGGTCAAAAATATTTTGATCTTTTTAAGAATAGTAAAGATTCCTCCCCCAATAGTGTTATCAATGATGCTTAATTACACCCCTTAGAACGTGAGGGGATTAGAGTCCCCGAACAAAAAATAGATAGTTCAGAGATTTCTTAACATGGAAAAGTGTAAAGACTTCATCCTTCTCCAGGAAATCAAAGTTGTGGGGTTTACCCTTGAAACGAACATGAAGTTCATTTGGAACAAATCCTCACACATTACCTCCAAACATGATAAAGGAAAAGGGGGAATTTTCATCTTAATTGCTCCCAAATGGATTAAACACCTTACCAATTCTGGAGTCTCACCCTGTAATTGGGTTGTATGGGCTACATTTGTAAGGGGGACTACAAATTTGGTGTTTGTTCAATTTATGTCTCAAATGACTAGAATGAAAGAATTGACCTTTGGAGGTGGTTACTAAATTTACCATATGTGCCATGGATTTTCGGTGGTGATTTCAACATGATTGAGAACTAGGAAGACAAAAAAGGTGGACTCAACATGGATTGGAAAGGAAATGAAAAGCACTTCTAGTTGAGGTTGAAGTCCAAGCTCAATCTCATTGACCTTCTTGAGGGAATGAAAGATAAAACCAATACCATTTGGTATACTTGGTACAATGCAAAAAAGGGTGGAAGAAGAATCTATTGTAGGTTAGATAAGCTCTATTTTAATAGAGATTTTTTCAACTTCAAGCCCCTAAGTGATGGAAGCAAAGTAATGGTGTACCCCTATACCCTCTTTGATCATAATCCTACCAAGGTCACTATAATTATAAACAATGTAACTAAAAAAGACTCCAAGAATAAAGCGAATTTCATTCTTAACACCAAACTGTAAGTGATGATGACTGCAAGGCTTCTATTACCACTCTTCAGAATGTTAACACTTGGATGCTCAAGGACCTCGACCCAATTGACAGATGGAATCAAAATGTCAATGGTTGGAAAGTCCTTTTCCAAGCCATTGGGAAGAAAAGGGAAATGGACCTAAGAAGAGAAGAGAGTATTCTCAAAGAGGAGTTGTTCAGTGCTAAGAGTAGAATCTAGAAGGATCCCCCAAGTGAAGAACTCTATGAGGCCCTCAATAGAGAAAAATTCTCTTTGAGGAGGCTACAAGCCCAAAAAAATCAAGGGCTGAAAATCAAAGCCAAACTAAACTGGCTAAGTAATGGAGATAAATGTACAAAGTTCTTTTTTAGATATATCAAGGAAAAAGGGGTTAAAGAGAAAATTGACCAGATTTGTCACAATGGTGCTACTATCTCAAACCAAGATGAAATTATACTCCAATTCTTCCTATTCTACAAGGACCTATTTAAGTCTGAAGGAAATAGGGAGGACTGCCATAATGCCAGAGTAGCTATTAAATGACTAATCCCTGCTAAGATCTCTAAGGAAGAATCATTTGGTTTGTCAAGAGAAATAACTAGAGAAGAAATCAAAACAACTATCAACTCAATGAACAATGACAAATCTCCAGGAGCTGATGGGTTATCAGTTGAGTTCTACAAGACCTTCAGTGATTAGGTTTATGAGGACCCTCAACAAGTTTTCTCAGAAGCTTTAGCTAAAGGGTCTCTTGGGAAATCCATCAACAAGGGACTCATTAAGCTCCTTCCCAAATAAGGGGACAAAAACTTGATAAAAAATTGGAGGCCAATCAACCTGTTGAATGTCTCTTATAATATTTTGGCTAAAATATTAGCACTAATGCTGGCTAACATTCTACCCAAGTTTATAAATAACACCCAAACTAGCTTCATCAAAGGGAGATATATCTTGGAAAATTTGATTACAAGTTCGGAGGCCATGGAATGGGCCAGATCCTCCAAACACAATCCTACTATGCTACTACTTGACTTTGAGAAAGCCTATGATCGAGTGGAGTGGGCCTTCATCATAACTACCCTTGAGGAATTTCGTTTCCCATAGGCCTTTTGTGACATGGTTGACACACTCTTAAGAGATGTTGCTTAGGTTGAGGTTAGTGGTTCGCTCTTAGAGACATTTACCCTTGAGAGATCCATTAGGTAGGGCTGCCCCTTAGCTCCTGCTCTGTTTTTCACTTCAAATGTACTTCACTACTTGTTAAGAGATGAATGCAGCTCCCCCAGAGTTAAAGGTATTGTACTTCCAGATCAAAATGAGTTGCTTAACATTTAGTTTGTTGATGAAACTACTCTGTTTGTTGACCTTGAAGAGAATAATATTGTCAACCAAATGAATAGACTTAAATTGTTTTGCTTGGTCTCAGGTGCAAAGGTCTCAAAGGGGTAATTCTCCAAAAATTTAGCTTATAGTGGGGTAATTCTCACAAGAAATTTAGGTACCTTGGGATACCGTTCTCTGTTTACCCCAACCTTAAAGAGATGTGGCTATGGATCAAAGGGAATATTGAAAAGAAATTGGATAGTTGGAATAGGCATTACTTATCCATTTCTGGAAGAATCCTTGTGTGCCAAAAAAAAAGTCCTCATACACTATTTATTTTGTTTCTATTTGGTTGTTTAATAGCTACTAGGTTAATGAAGTGCAAAAAAATAAATTAGAAGCTACCTCTGGTTTGATTGGAAAGGGAAAAGGAAGGTGCACATAGTGAGGTGGGAGTGGTGTTGATTGGAAAAAGTTCATGGTGGTATGGGGCTCAAAGATCTAAAGAAACATAGTGTTGCACTTGCTGTAAAATGGATCATCCATGCTCTTGAGGGCAATGAACCATGGAAATTTTTGATAAGGAATAACATTCATCAAGTTGCTCCCAAGTTGGATAAATTTTGGAAGTCACTTCCCTTCTTTGATCTCCTCATTACCAAGCACCAAATCGTGCCTACAGGTTCTATAGTCTTCACAAGTATCTAGAGGGTGTGGGAGCTTGCCAAGGACAATATCCAAGTCCCTCTCTTTCTAGAATACAACAACTACCTCATTCACCCTTGCAGGTCCATCTGGTGGAACCTGGAGCATAAGGGGAAGCCCTTGGACCTTCTGTAGGGATGCTCTACTAAAATTTGGGCCCAAGCAAGGATTAAAACCTTTAGTAACATTATTAAAAATGGGTTGATGAAGGATTGGGAGGTTCTAAGACAGGAATTTGTTCTTCCTCAATCTAACTTAAGAGCTTACTCTGTTCGAAAATAGGCTTTTCATGATCTTCTGGCTAAGCTTAATTATAATGATAGTGAGAACAACTCAATCACCTATAACTGGCAAGGCTCCACCCTCATAATTGAAGTTAAAGAAAAGACAATCTATAAAGAGCTAATCAAGCCCGCCAACTGATTATCTTAATAGAAACTGGAATGTGAATTTGCAATGCAAGGATTGAATTATGATTTTCTTCTCTCTTTTTCATAATGTTGTTGACTCCAAAAGATCTTGTTTTAGATGGCTTACTCTTTTACAAAAAGTTCCTTTCAAAACACATCATTTGGATATTGACATTTTCAGCATTTGTAGAGTTCTAGAATATTTTACAAAAAAAAATTTGACTGTCTATTTGTTAATAAAATCTAGAATATTTTTTGCAATGATATAAAAATTTGGAATGGCACTAGAAAAGTAAATTGCAAAGAGATTCTAATGGGTCATGACAACAAATTAATAAAATATATGAAATTCTTTTGGTATTCTCTTTCGACTAAAATCTTGTGGGTTATTTGGAAGGCAAGAAATGAGGATAAATTTAATGGGATATGGTGGAAAATTGCTTAGCCCACAAAAATAATCACACTTTTCAATGTTGCATTATAGGTTGTTGCCCCCATGGAGATATCTAAGGGAAAAAAATTAAAGCATCTAAAGGATGGAGTTGTGCTCATCAACCAAAATGAAGGAAAATCAAGCTATAACTGGCAATAGGAGAAACTAAGCATAGCCATTTTTATGGAAGCTCTTAAGGCTTTCCAAAAGGAATTCAATGGGAAAATTACAAAAAAATAAAAACAACAAATCCTAATAGGTCCCAGGTTGCATTCTAACTAGGATTTAGAAGTCATCAATACTCTTGCAGGGTGTTCCAGTTGTGATAGAAGGAACTTGTGAAGCAAGTTGCAAGAGATAGTTCCTTTGAATGGTTCTTCTACATAACTCAATAGCACACCTATAATCCCTTTGTATAGCTTATTTACCTTCCTACTGTATGTGTTGTTAAAACCTCCAGGGAAGTCATTGTGACAATAGATACTTGTGTAAATCTAATGTGAACTTGTGAAAACATAGTTGTCAAGTGTATATTGTGCTTATACTATATTTAATACAAAACTTACCCATGGTAATTCTATTGGAGTATTAAATAATAAATTCAAAATTCAAAAATTTCACAAAATGAATCAAGCATAATAGATTAGCCAATGAACTAAAATAGATGAATATACAACAAACTCTCATTTTATACATAACATAAGGAGGAATTAGGAAGGAAAAATAGAAAGAATAACTAGCCTTCCAAGGGATATGACACATGTAAAATACTTGGGACAATTTTGAGGGCATGTGCCAAGTGTCTATGAAGTTAGACAACTAAACCACTATGTGAACTTAAGCTAGTGGGAATAGGACTACTAAGTGTAGGAAATAGATCAAAGATAACTAGTTGGAAAAGGAAATTTTGACAATAACACCACCAAACCTTAAGTGATAGTTAGGGATTAGGTCACTAAAAGATGATTCTTGTTAAAAGGATTGATGAGGTACAATGTACAAAGTAAAATTCTCTCACAAATGGAGTAAAGGTGAAAACCTAGTGGCAAAAAAATTCTTTGCAAAAAAGAGAACTATATACAAAGGAAAGAGGACTCAAGATTCCCAAAGGATAAATTTCTTCATCCCAAGAAATTGACTTAACACAAGATAGTGAGGTGATGCTAAAGGTCTAGTAAAGATGTATACAACCCAATTCTTATTATGTAAATACTCTAATGGTAAAACACCATCATGTATAAGTTTTCAAAAGAAATGCATATGAATCCCAATATGCTTTGTCCATTGATGCTTCAATTGGTTGCTTGAAATATGAATGAATCTCTTTTTATCACACCAAATTATATTAGGATGATTAGGTGGAAGACCAAAATTTGTCATTAGTTTTTGAAGCCATAATACCTCATGACTAGCAATAATTTCTCCTTGATACTTGGCATCAATGGATGATATTGCAATATTGGTTTGCTTCTCACAATATCATGCAACTATACTAGCACTAAGAGAAGAAAAAATTGAAAGTGCATTTTTATGATTCAACATCTCCTACCCAATCTAAGTATGTGTAGCCTAATATATGTTAAGCCCTAGTGTGTATCGAATTCTAAAATGAGTTGTACCATGAATATACATCATAATATGCCCTTTTTCCTTCTAATGACTCTTATAAGGGTCATGTGCAAATTAGGATACAAGCCCTATAGTGAAGGTGATACTTAGATAAGTGTGTATCAAATAAAAATACTACTAACTAAATGCCTATACAAGGTAGTATCAATATTAGGTAGTTTGCAAGTGGTAGTCAAAGTAACACTAGACTAGAATGGTATAGGTATAGTCTTACAATCACTCATACAAAATCAATTAATAAATTCAATGGAATAATTCTACTAGTATTTGGAAATACCCTCATTAGACTAAAGAACTTGAAGAACAAGGAAGAAATGTAGATGACAAAAAAATTTCATGTCAAAGTGTGCCATCAAATTGTGCTAAATAATGGATAAGAAACTAATAGTAAGGATCAAATCATCAACATACAAGACTAGTATCAAAATTTAATCTCCATATCTTTAGATGCATATGATGTGATATGAGTGGTAGAAAATGAAATAGATGCAAGAAATAAACTATCAATATTCTTATACCAAGCTCTAGGGACATGCTTGAGAACATACAAAGAATGACATAACCCGCAAACAAGTAAGGAGTCCTAGACAAGACTTAGAGATTATTATATATAGATCTCTTCATGATGATTACTATTCAAAAAGGCACTCTTCCCATCCATCTAATGTACTATCCATATCTAATATGGAAAATAGAAAGAACAAGGAAAAATGAATCAATCTTGGCTACAAGAGTGAATTTCTTAGAGTAGTCAATACTTCAACCAATCAATAGCCCTTTGATACAAGATGTGCCTTGTATCTCTCATTGAAACTATTAGCTATGTCCTTGGTGCATTACACCCACTTTCACATAACAATATCTATTCTCTTATGAAGAGAACCCAAATCTCATGTATCATTCTTCCTCAATGAAGAATACTCCTCTTCCATAGCACCATCCCACTTTGGGATACCAAATGACTATAATTTATTTTCAGATATGGAGATATAGTATGACCCAAAAGACTAGTGTCAAAAGTTTGTGAGAGAATGTGTTGAGAGGACATAGGAATGCCAATTGAAGAATCAAACTCCTAGATAACAACATAAGCCAACTTGTGTAAAAACATGAGTGATAGGAGGTGGAAGTGGTGGTGGATTTTGTTGAGGTGGTTGATCAAGACCATAATTTAAAGTATCCTCAAGTTCTAAGGTATCCTCATGAGATGAAGGTGGAAAAAGTATCGAGGAAGAAGATTATAGAATATCTATTTATGTGAAAAACTCGTAAAATTAGACATCTCTAAGAAAGTGGACACCTTTGGTGATATGATCAAATAACCTATAAGCTTTCACATCCTCACAATAACCAACAAAAATATATTGTTGGATATTATTATCCATTTTCTTATACTAACCATTTGATATGAAATCCCAAGCCTCAAATCCAAACACCCAAAAGAATTAAACATCATGCTTGATTTTGGACCAAGTGTAGTCTAGAGTAATATTTTGAATTTCCTTGTGGGAAGTGTGATTCTAATTATAGTTGGCACAAATTAATGCTTTAGCCCAAAATGATAGGACCATATATCAAGACCAAAGCATGCAATTTTCATCTACCTTAATGACCTATTATTTCTTTGTAATCACCATTCTATTGAGTGCACAAAACCAAATATTGATGTTGAATACCATACTCAACACAATAACAAATAAAGTCTTGGTTCACATATTTCCCCCTATTATATGTGTGTATCTATCAAATGGAAAATTTTTAAGTTACTTCTTAATGAACACATTAAAGATCATGAAAGTGGTAAAGAAGTTATATTTTTAATTAATAAGGTACACCATGTATGATGGGAGAAATCATCAATGATTTTTACAGCATACTTGGTTCTTGAAAATGAAAGAGTTAGAAATGACATGGGGTCACTATGAACAAAGTATAGTAAGCTAGTAGCATGATGAGACTTACCCTTTAGAAAGGATTTTTGATGATATTTTCCATGAACACAACCTTGAAAAATGCCATCTATGCATAAAATATTATGGATTCCAAGTAACATATTCTTAGTACTCAACTATTGAAGATATCTATAATTGAAGTGTCCAAACCTCTCATGCAAAAGTTTTCTAAAAATATTAGCACGTGAAATATTTCATGCATCATAAAATGAATAAAAACCATGAAACCTATATAATCAAGACCCCTGAACTACTTTTCCTAAAGAAAAAATTATCTCAAGATGATATAGTTCTTGAATAACTGCATCATGTGGTAAAAAATAAACTATCTTTCCATCACTAGTATGAAATTTTTTGTAAACTAATAGAATATTAGATGAAATATCAAGAACATAGAGAACATTCTCAATGCTAACCTCTATCAATTTTACTATAATAAACACCAAAAACATAACCTATAAATAGTTACTCACTAAAATATAAGAAGTAGTTTTTTTCAAAAATAAATTCAAGAAGATCTTATGAGTGATGCATGTGATGTGAATCTCTTAATTCAATAATCCAAATATTGGTGGATGTATCTAAAAAATTAGATATATGGTTATGTCTCTAAGTATGTTTTGGAAGATAAATGGTGTGTTTCTTCATGATATCTTCCAAAGATACAACCCTCTTTAAATCAAATTTTGTTATTATGATCTTGTGATCCAGAAAAGTGCATGGCCCTCTTCTTTTCTACTTTTAGTTCTAAGAATTAATTCTAGACTATGAAGATGATGTGGTTTGTTTGTCTAATTTATTCTTATTCTTATATTATTTCTTATTTCTTGAAGTTGATTTTCCATTAATTTATTGGGAGATTTCTTACTTTTTCCCTTAGGTTTACTAGGATATTTCTTACCTTTTTCCTAATTTATTGAAAGGTGATAAAATCCATGGAGATTAACATAGATTTTTTTCTTGTGTCTATAAAATAATTTCAAAAGAAGGAATTACAAATGTTGTTCCAAGAGCATCCATTGTAGAGTAAAGTAAGAAGAAAAGATCCAATAAGGAACTTTTATCTTTGAAAAAATCAAGATACTCTCTCTCTCCCTCCCTCCCTCCCTCCCTATCTCAGTCCCTCTATTAAGATACAAGACCCAACCTACCTAGATAATTCTCTCTCTATGCCCATCCCTATATCTCTCTCCCTCTCTCCCTCCCTCCATCCCTCTCCCTCTTTATTATCAGTCTCTCTCACTCTCTCTCCCTCTCCCTCTCTCTATCTCTCTATCTGTCTTTGTCTCTACCTACCTCTGTCTCTGTACCTCTCTCTTTGTATCTTTGTCTCTCTCCCCCCTCTATCTCTCTCTCCATCCCATCCCATCCCCTCCCCTTCCCCCTCCCCCTCTCCCTCTCTCCCCCTATCCCCCTCACCTCTCTCTATCTCTCTTTGTCTATCTCTATCTATCCCCGTCTCTATGTCCATCTCCATGTCTTTGTCTCTATCTCTGTCTCTCTATCTCTCTTTGTCTCTCTCTATCTCTCTCTGTCTCTTTGTCTCTATCTATCTTTTTCTCTTTGTCTTTGTCTTTGTCTATGCCTTTCTCTAGCTCTATCTCTATCTCTTTGTCTCTCTATATAAGAGATAATTTTCACCCCTTATGCAAATTCCCCTTTTACACTTTCTCACCATAGAAAATAGAATTCGAAGGAAAAATTCCACATAAGCCTGCTACCTTCATTCCACTTGGTGTCTATTTTGAGTTTCAACAGAAAAATAACTATCAAGGACACCCACACAGTGCACTTACATCCTTGACAGATTCCTACGTTTGAAGCCAATAGTGGCATTACACTTCCCATTGGGGTCAATTTGTAACACCCCTCTTCGACCAACTGACTTGAATATGGTTTTTTTTTCTCATCCCACCTTCAAAAACACTCTTCATTCCTTCATTTCATCTCTCCAAGAATTCAATTCAGCTCTCTACACAATATCACTAGCATTCTCTTAGAATTCATCATTCCCATAGAAGCAACAACAACACTCCATCAACTTCGTAGAGCAAGTGTGGAACAACACCATTACAGCAGGGGCTTGAGTCCTCTCATTTAATCCTCCATTAGCTAGTGAGCTCTTGGTGGAGGTGTTAAGCATTTTCACTCCTCTCCTCTACAATTTGGTTGAGTAGCACATTATTGTTTTGTAGTGTTTATTTTGTTCTTTATTTCCTTTCTTTCTTTATCATATATTTCTCCATTGTTGCAATCTTGGTTGTTTGTGGAGGTGGAAACACCAAAATAGGGGTCTAATTAAGGCAAGCCCCTACATAGGCCCCAACAATTTTCCCTCTATTTTCTGTGTAGGTGGATGCACATTTAGAGCTAGTTGGCGAAAGAGTACCTTTGTGAGATCATTATTGTCACCTTAACCATCATATATTTACTCTATCATATTTCTTTGTATCTTTCCTACTTCATAGCTCTATTTTGGCCCTTTGGAAGTGCCTATCTAGGCTAACAGCCTCTTTTCTGGTGGTTCACATTGTCTTTTTGGTCCTCTGATCATACGGATGTCAGCACACCTAAGAGACGCCAGCATGCCACATTGTCATCCTAGAATTGCACTTCCATCCTTGGGCAAAGAGCTACTTGAGATAAAGTGTTGAATCTGAAAACTGGCTCACCTAGCCCAATTCTGGATTTTGGGTCTATAGGGTGATTGAAAGACCTTATAGTGCTCATCATTCTCATCCCTTGTTCAAAACATCCCTTTAGAGTGAGGTAAGTTAGGGCAGCCTTCTACTCTTGGCTCTCCATGACTTGGGGCCTTGAACATGGTTGGTCCCCCTCTCTTAATTTTTTGGTGAACCCAACGTGAACCATTTTGGTTCCATTTTGTTATACTAAAAGACCCTTTTCTCATATTCTAGGAGCATTGTAGGTGTGAGCATTGTGGGGATCCTCACCTTGCAACCCAACCTGCGACCCATAGTAGGCGAAGCTGGAATGTTCCAAAAGTGTTGCATAACAAAACCTTAGTTGGGTCACTATCCTATCTTGTCACCTTTAGGGGACTATGCGAAAGTGTCATCTAGTGTGTGTAATGGCCTCTTTCTTGCATCAACGTATCCCCTCTCTGCAACCTATGAGTAGTGAAAATGGTATAACCTTCATTTCATAGGATCTACTGATGGGTTTCAATAGGGAACCATATCCTCTCTACATTACTATGTGAATCAATGGAAACATCGTAGTGGGTGTTCTCATTGATCTGACATCTCAAGTAAACATTATAACTAGGGAGATCATTCTAATAATTTTTTGCATAAATATGGGTATGATGCACCCAGAAGCACCATTCGCACAGATGACGAACTCTCTATACCTCCTTTGGGTAGCATTACCTTGTCAGTTTTGGTTGTACCTAATTCTGTGAAAATTTTGCTTAAAATAATCCCTAGATCTGAACTCTTTAGAGTGAAGTTGGGTATCCCCTAGTTAGTGGCTATGAATGTCATACCCTCCATCATGCATGAATGTCTAAAATTTATCCACAAGGGTTTCATACACGTGATTCATGACACCGATTATAAACCACTAGTTGCTCATGGTAGATGCTCCTTAGACTACTCTTGGGCTACACCCATTGGTCCTCTTCTACTTAGAAATGACCTTTTGCACCGAACTTATCAAAATTACAAGAGAGCACTTAACACCAAGAGTGAGATACCCTCTATCACCTTATATTGTTTCACATAGGGCTTGCTTAAAAGCTGACAATGATGCTACCAAAGCATGTAGAAGGGAAGAAAATAAGTGGTCCCAAGATCCTCCTTCCTCTTCTATTGTTCAACCTAACACTTCCTCTCACCCTGTTGTGGTGCCATCTGGTTTTGTTTCATGTCTACAAGAGAATCCTATGGTGCCTGCTTGGTGAAAGCCCAAGCGTCTTGCGTTTGAGCTTCATGTTCTACCCACGAAGCCTAGACTCATTCGATATATCAGGAAGAATGGATCCCATGGAGATTCCTCTATGTCTGGCCTCCTCGACCTCCTACCGCTCCTACTTCCAACATAGTAAACCAGAAGAGGCCCACTACTAGGACATTCAAGTTGACTCACCTTGTTGTTTCTCAACCTACTCCTCTTGCTCCCATTCAAGAGTTTGTTCCTCCATCAGAAACAACTATAGTGGACACTCACATAGTTGAGCAAGAGCCTTTTGTTCCTTCGTAGCCTCTAGCCTCCGATTTGAAGAGCCATAGAAACCACCTTGTGCATGAGTGAGAAGCATCAAAAAAAGGCTCTTGCTGCTAAGAATGATGCCTTGTAGAAAAAGGAAGAGGAGATGATCACCCCTATATCAGGGCCTCCTACCCTATCCTCCTCTCTCCTTCCCTCTACCCCCATCCAATCTAGTTTATTCTCGCTTCTAGCTTTCATTGCGAGTACAAATGCACTTGACCCCAAAAAGGTGCAAGTGTTCATCACTCCCTCGGTGGAGCCTCCTTTATTAATATTCCTTCCAGATGTCTTTCCTTCCCCGAAACCCATATATGTGATGAAAACCTCGGTGGTGTCTACTACAATCTTCTCCTCCTCTTCCTCTACACCTCTCACCTTGTTTGTGGGGAGTTCACATCCTTTGATAAAGAAGAAGGTGGAGGGTAAGTCTTCTAGCAATGGGGAACATAAGAAGATCCCACCTTCTCCACAAGGTGGTCTCATGTTGACTTGTTCTGTCCTAGTGAGCGAACTAGTCCCGGCTTCCCTTCAGTTTGTCACCACTCCTAAATCATTCAGAAATCCTAGCACTAAATCTTGAGGACAACCTTTTCCATCCATCGAGGCTAAACATGGCACTCCTATAAAGTTCATGTTTAACTCTATGGATGAAGTTTTGGCCTTGTTGACAATCTTCACAAAATTGTTGACCTTGGCTCCACAAGAGCTTGATGGAGAGGACCTTGTGGGGCCCTCTTCCTTGGACCTTATTGTAGGAGGGTCAAAAGATCCTCCCCTTAACATCCCACCACTGCAAGTTCATCCTCCTTCTCCCTATGATGATCTAGAGTGGGAAGCAAATGACGTCTATGTCGATTAGTGTTAGAGGAGGCCTTTTCTTTATCTTCAGAGTAGATGTGTGTGTGTGTTGTGATGTGTTCCCCTATGATCATGCTATGTGTTCCTAGAGGACCCTTGTCACCCTTGTTGGTGCTTGGATACATGTGTGGTTTTTGTGTCGTAAGCCTTTTATTTATATCATCATTCTTCCATGTTTGTGATTGATTTACAATCAATTGGGGATGATGCAAAGCATTAGGGGCATTTAGGCTTCCCTTCCATGTTGACCCAATTTTTTATTTTTACTTTGTCTTCTCATGCATTCTTCACATGGTCTAATATATTAGGGCGTTGATGAAAACTCATTTTATATACTATTATTATAAATACATATATATATATATATATGAGCAGTTCTAACCCTGAAATAACAGGCTACCCTTGTGCCCTTTGTTCGTAATATTTCTATTCATTTTTATTTTATCTTTCTCTCTTCATTTCTTGAGTTGTCCCTTTCATGTGTGACAATGCCACTTCCACAACATTTTGATTTTTAGAAAATATATTCATGGCTAATCAATATTTTCTCAAGAATCTTCACAAAATATTTTAAGAATCACATCCTCGACTTGAAACCCTGATGAAACATGTTTCCTTCATCAAGGTTTAGCAAAGAAAGAACTTGAGAACCTCCCTCCAAGGTGGGAGCAGTTTTGACCTTCCCCTTGTGTGGGGGAATTTTCTTCCTTTTGAATTCCTTAATGAAGTGAGCATCTTTCAAAAGGATTCCTTGATGATGAATCAATTCGAGAAAGAAACATTTCTTCTATACTTTCGAATAAAACATCCCTTGAGTGGACCCATTTCTTCATGCCAGGTTCCTAAGGGACCCCTTTGAAAGTTTTCCAACTTGTTGACGGTTTGTGTGATTGTTTTCTTGTGTGCCTATGTGGCCACTTTATGACATGTTCTATCTACGGGTAAACATACTGCTTTGTAGGTGCACTTTTGAAGCCACTTTCTAACTCTACGGAGTCCCCTTCCTTGGGTTTCCTCCATGTGAGAGATCTTGGGGGATACCTCCTTGCAATTTTGTGGGCTTGTAGGGAACTTCCTTTGAGCTTCCTCTATGTGAGAGGTCTGAGGGTCACTCCCCTACAGGTCTATGAGTTTGTAGGCCACTTTCTTTGGGTTTCCTTCATCTAAAAGATCTTGGAGGATATCTTCCTTGCAAGCCCGTGAGTCTGTAAGGAACTTTCTCAATTTCTTCCATGTGAGAGATCTTGGGGGATGCCTCCTTGTAGGTGTGTGGGTCTATAAGGTGCTTTTATGGGTTTCTTTCCTATGAGAGATCTTGGACGATACCTTTCTTGCAGGTTCACGAGCCTGTGAGGAACTTACTTCTTGGGGCTTCCTTCATGTGAGTGATCTTGGGGGTTGCCTCCTTGCAAGTCTATAGGCCTATAAGACACTTTCATTCTTCACCTTCATAGTTCTACAGGGCTATAAGTACTTTACTTATCCCGCACTCTTGAGCTCGCTAGATCACAGTCTGCTTCCGCGATGGTCTAGGTATACAATTATAACCCTATACATTCTTCAATCTACTTTACTGAAGCACTCATCAGTATTTGTGCTTGCTAAAGTGGGGGAAAAATATATAGGATCAAATTTTCACCCCTTACACAAATTCACCTTTTACACTTCCTCACCTTAGAAAACCAAATCTGAAGGAAAAATTTCATATAAGCATGTCACCTTCATTCCACTTGGCGTCTATTTTGAGTGTCAATAGAAGAATAACTATTGGGGATGCCCACACAATGTGCAAATGTCTACACAACACACTTACATACCTGGTGAATTCTTGTGTTTAAAGCCAGAATAGGCATTACACTTCTCATTGGGGTCAATTTGTAATGCCCCTCTTCAACCAACCAACCTGAATATGGTCATTTTTATCATCCCACCTTCAAAAAAACTCTTCATTCCTTCATTTCATCTCTCCAAGCATTCAATTCAGCTCTCTACACAATCTCTCTAGCATTCTCTTAGCATTCATCACTCCCATAGTAGCAACAAAAAAACTCCATCAACTCGGTAGAGAAAGTGTGGAACAACACCATTACAAAAGGGTCTTGAGTCCTCTCATTTTCTCCTCCATTAGGTATTGAGCTCTTGGTGGAGGTGGTAAGTATTTTCACTCCTCTCCTCTATGATTTGGTTGAGTAGCACATTACTGTTTTGTAGTGTTTATTGTGTTCTTTATTTCCTTTCCTTCTTTCTCATATATTTCTCCATTATTGCTATCTTGGATTTTCATGGAGGTGGAAACACCAAAATGGGGGTCTAACTAAGGTAGGCCCCTATACAACCTCCAACAATTTTCCCTCTATTTTGTGTGTAGGTGGACGTGCATTTGGAGCTAGCTGGTGAAAGAGTACCTTTGTGAGATCATTCTTGTCACCTTAACCCTCATATATTACTCTATCATATTCGTTATATCTTTCCTACTTCATAGCTCTATTTTGGCTGTTTGGAAGTGACTAGCTTTGTGGTTAGCTTATTTTCTGGTGATTCACATTGTATTTTTGGTCCTCTAGTTGTACAGACGTTAGCGCACCTGAGAGATGCCAACACATTGTGTTTTCATCCCAGAACCACACTTTCTTCCTCAGGTAGAGAGCTACCTGAGGTACAGTGTTGAATCCAAAAACTGGCTTGCCTAGGCCCATTCTAGATTTCAGGTCTGCAGGGTGATTAAAGGACCTTATAGTCTGCATCATTATCATCCCTTATTCAAAACATTCCTTTAGAGTGAGGTAAGTTTGGTTAGTCTTCCACTCTTAGCTCTTCATGACCTGGGCCTTGAACATGGTTGGTCCCCCTCTCTTACACTCTCTATCACTGTCTATTTCTCTCTTTGTCTCTCTATCTCTCTTTGTCTCACTTTATCTCTCTTTATCTCTATCTCTCTTTGTATCTACCTCTGTCTCTCTATCTCTTTCTTTGTCTCTCTTTGTCTCTCTTTGTCTCTATCTATATCCTTGTCTCTATCTTTGTCTTTGTCTTTGTCTTTGTCTCTATCTCCTCTCTGTCTCTCTATCTCTTTCTTTGTCTCTCTTTGTATCTCTTTGTCTCTATCTCTATCCTTGTCTCTATCTCTATCTTTGTCTTTGTCTTTGTCTCTATCTCTGTCTCTATCTCTATCTTTGTCTTTGTCTCTCTATCTCTTTGTCTATCTCTATCTTTTTCTTTGTCTCTATCTCTTTGTTTGTTTGTCTCTCTCTCCCCCTCCCTCTCCCCACTCTCTCTCCCTCCATCTCCCTCTCTCCCTACCTCTCCCTCTCTCTCAGTCTCTCTTAGTCTCTATCAGTCTATCTCTCTCTATTAGTCTCTATCAGTCTATCTCTCTCTGTCCTCTCTCTCTCTCTCTCTCTCTCTCTCTCTCTCTCTCTCTCTCTCTCTCTCTCTCTCTCTCTCTCTTTCCCCCCTTTCTCTTTCCATCTCGCGCACTCGTCCTCCCCCTCTCTTGCTCCCCCTCTCCTGCTCCTCCTTCCCCTAGTAGCTATAAATATTTATTATAATATTTTAAATAATCATATTATTTAAGTGTGCATATCTTGGGCATTATGTTAGCTACTTTTTCTCTAAATTTTACTATTAAAAAATATTATGATTTTTTAGTAATATTATAATGAATAAACATTAATCAATAAAAATTCAATTATATTTGTAATCAATGGAAGATCAGATTTGTTAAGTGGTTAGCACAAATAACATAAAAATCCAATGAAATAACGAAGTACAATGAAAATGAAATGAAAATACAAGAAACGATATTACCGAGAATCTCCATCTTCCATGGTTGACCTTCGTTACACCTTCTTGCTTGCTGGATGATATTGTTGCCCTCAGATTCGTTGTGCGAGCAATCTGCAAATGTCTAAGACCTACAACAAGTTTTGAAGGATTTATGCAATGTCTAAATGCCTATGACTATGACAATGTCTATGAAAATAATGACTTCTAATGCCAAATGACTATAATGACTATTAAATTAAAAATGAAATTGTCGGATCCCGAAATTATGAGCAAAATTGTCTTTTATAGAAAACACAATTTTGAGTGGACGGATGAGATTAATTGATGACAAGAACCTAAAATGAAAGGACAAGATTTAATTTGACAATCCCTAATCAGGGTTAGGGCAAAATCCTTAATTGAACGATCAAAATAATATCTCAGATAATTGGATTGACGGTGGAGAATAAATCAGACAAATTAATTAGAAAATGAAGATTTTCGAAAAATCAATAAGATAAAGATTACCTGATTTGCAAGATTCAAAAAATCAAAAAGATAAGATTGCCTAATTTGCAAGATTCGAAAAATCAAAGAGATAAGATTTGGACTAAAGATAAGATTTAGAAAATCAAGAATCTGCCCGATTGCTTGATTTTTGGAAGATTAGTTACTAATTTGAATTAAATTAATTCAAATTATGGATTTTGAGAGATAATAAATAATCTTTTTCAGATTATTTATCAAAAAGGACTGACAGTTAGGATTGACATGACATTTTAAATAATTTAATTTATTTAAAATGAGAAGAATATTAATTGGCAATTAAATAATTAAATTTAATTATTTAATTTAGCAGATAAGACTTAATTAAATAAATTAATCCATTTATTTAATTAAGACAATTAGTGACATTAAATAAATAAATAAAATTTATTTATTTAATAATCAGGAAGAAACATATGATAGGGGAATTAAATAAATTAAGAAATTTATTTAATTAAGGGAAGACTTAGCCAATTAATGACGTATTTAATAAATAAATAAAATTTATTTATTTAATAATCATGAAGAATAAAAGGATATGAATTAATTAAATAATTATGAATTATTTAATCAATAGTTGAATGTGGACGAAGGACATAATTAAATAACATAATTATGCTAGGACGAAAGTGGTAAAAATGAAGCTTGTAGGCCTAGGTCATTTTTAGGTGTCTACATTTTGCCCCTCTTTGTCATAATGTCGCTTGTCGCATTGTGACAAAGAAAATAAGTCAAAAAATACCCTAGTGCAAAATAAGATGAGGAAGAATGACGAGGAGGGTTACGGTATGCCCCCTCGAGAGGAAAGATAGGTTGCAAGAACATGGGTGTGCTCTCGAAATTGACAAGAAGACTAGAATATGAAGAGACAAAGAAATGTTAGTGCAAAAGATATGGATGATGATATGGATGCAATGCCTATATGAGATGAGAGAGAAGATGAAAAGACGAAAAGATATGCATGTTAGTTCCTAGACCAAATCCTTCAAAACATTGCCATAGGACTTTAATATTTATTGCTCTTAATCATCATTGGGCAGATTGTTGTGATGGCCAACAAACACCATGATATGACATAGATCAAGGTGTGTAAGGCCGTACCATCACATAAGACAAGCAGTCACAGACAAGGAAGATCATGACTCATACCAAGAGCGTTATTGCCCCAGTCTTTTTCAGAATCAACCACAAGCAGAAAAAGACAAAAAGGACAAGTCATGAAACATCGTTGCTCCTCTAAATCCTGTTGTGAGGACATCCTTGAGGAACTAGCAACATGACTGTTAGAAAGAAATAAGATAAAGCCATTATCACGATACATCGTTGTTTTTCTAAATCCTTTTGTCAGGATCTCGTTGAGAAACTAGTAACATGAGTGTCAAAAGACATGACAAATGTCATGATACATCGCTGCTTCTCTAAATCCCGGTGTCAAGGTCTCGCTAAAAAACTAGTAACATGATAACAAGCCAAAAAAAATAATGCCAAGTGTTTTCCAAGTGTGTGTAAATGTCGAGTGCATTGATGTGTCAATGTAAATTTAAATGGTGCCAAGATGACAAATGCCGAAGGTTGCCATATTCAGGAAGGACACATCCTGAATAATGTCGATGTCTAGGAAGGACACATCCTAAAACACCAATGTCAGAGTTTTGTTCTTCAGAAGGACACATCTGAAAGAATGGTGATGCCAAGAGGAATGATCCTTAAGTGTCAGAAAGGATCCCTCAAAATGTCAAATGATAGGAAGGACACATCCTAAGGCATAAATGTCAAAGTTTTGTTCTTTAGAAGGACACATCTGAAAGAACGTTGTTGTCGAGAGGAATGATCCTTAAGTGTCAGAAAGGATCCCTCGAAAATGTCAAATGATAGGGACAATGCCTAGGAAGGACACATCCTAAGGCATACATGTCAAAGGTTATTCTTCAGAAGGACCCATCTGAAAGGTAACCAAGAGTTGATAGTTTGACTGGTTGCGATAATTTGACTTGTTTTGACTAAGTTTGACATGTTTTGACCATATGTCGATATTGTCATGATGATATGTGCCAATGAATGCTATGATAATGATTGTTATGATGAGTTTTGTTCGTTTGGGAAAGATTCGTGTTGTCTTGAAGACTTTTTGACGTGTGTGCTAGTGTGATGCCATGAACCCTAATGGACTGACCTAGTGCGGCCTCAGGGGCTCATCGATAGATGGCCTTGCCTACGTCATACACTCAGAGACCTCGTAGTTCGACATGACCAATGACTTTGTCTTGATGAACAAAGATTGCGTCATGATTTTATTTTGACAAACCTAAAGGACTGACCTAATGTCTCGGGGACTCAAATGTGAGTCTTGCCTATGTAGCAAATGCGCAAAGACAACGTAGTTCGAACAATGACATGGACTGATTGACATGACTGACTTTGACTTCATTTTTAGGATTTTGACATTGATTTGGATGGTTTTGTGTTTTTCTTCAGGACGTTTTATGATTTTTAGGTCTTTTTTCAGGGCTTTTTACAATGTTTTTGGTCTTTTTTAAGAACATTTTATGATTTTTTTGTCTTTTTTCAAGACATTTTATGATGTTTTTAGTCTTTCTTCAGGACATTTTATGATGTTTTTGTCTTTTTGTCATTTTATGATTTTTTTGGATTTTGACATTTAAGAGGATCGTGACAAATGCATATGACTGATGCCTACTCATGAGAATCCAAGGACAAACATGATTGTGTCTCTAGTCAAGCTGAATACCAATTGATAGGTGATGACAACGTTGTTTGACGTGGGATGGACGCACCCAAAACAACGTGAGGACGATGACGATAAAGTGACGAAAGTATGGAGGTCTACAGTTGGGCTAGGAATGCAGTCAAGTAAAATTTTGGATAATGTGCTTGTATGAATTGGACTCGTTGCATTTGGAATGAATTGGTTAGGGCTAGATGGGATGATGGAGTTTCCTTAGACCGTTTGACAAGGGAAAGCCAAGATAGGTGACAAGCATAAAAGGATAGGGGGTGGACTTGGTAAAAGATGGGGGACATGAGACTAAGGGGATTGTCATATGATTTTCAAGGACTATGTCATATAAGTACAATAAGACTATGATGGTCAATAATGTTTCGCGAATCGTGTATGACCAAAGGATAGACATGTCAAGAGTTTTTCCAAAGCATGATTTATGTGTGCCAGTTTTATGTCAAGACCAAGGTAGGTGGGAAAATGGATGGAAGTGATAGGGCTTAGATGGATGTCAATGTCATGAGGAAGGCATGGGAAATGAGACGACTTGCCCTCAAGTGTAAGAGTCCACATAGACGATTTATTTTACACATGACGCCTATTTGCCAGGTTTTCATCATGGTACTTATCCATGGCACCTATTTTCCAGGTTTTCACCATTGGATGAAATTTTTCTCTTTACTATTTTTTTTTTAATTTTTGATTTTTTTGGTGTCACCAAGGCCTTTGTTTGTCGAGGTTTTCATCGGGTGTGATTTTTTAATTTTTAATTTTGTATTTCGATATGTGGATAGCTGGATGCTTTAGATAACCACTGGAATCCACGAGTGCCGATGTAGAGAGTGGTGCCATGATATGCCAATAATGACCTTGCTGAAGGAGTTGTCTTGTCAGAATTGTAGCACTTGTATACAACTGATCGATGTCATTGTGATCCTTTCTGATACTAGAGTTGGCCTTATCAAAATACGCACATTGCAATAGAGTGCCATGAGAGTCCTTGCGGTAAAGAGTTGTTGCCATGATGTGACGGATTTGTGACGTAGGATTTTTGGACTTTAGGCGAGATGTAGGATTATGACAAATGATGGTAGACGTGGAAAGGTTGTTTGGACGTTTGGATGAATGACTTTATTTTCCAAACTTGGGATGGTGTATGACAGATTTTGGAGGGATGGCGTTTGGAACCAACACTTTTATATGCCTTGATTGATGACCATTTTGAAGGAGGTGGACATGTGTTATATGTGGGAGTCCTCTTGTCTTGTGACTCCACATTGTGATTGACTTTTGTATTTGACTTCATGTATTTGTTTGATCCATCTTTCTTTGGGATCCATTTTAATTTCATTTGTCCACTTGTCCTTTTGTTTGATTCAATGGCTTTTGACATTTGATTTTGATCTTTTGATTTGTAAGAGTTTTGTTTTTGTTGGTCCCAAAGGGGAGGTTGATTCATGATAGAATGATGGTTTATGGTGTGGGTGGAGGGGGTGTTGGCAGCAATCTTATGACAAAGATATCTCATGGACTCCATTTTGACGTTTGTATTTGACAAGGTTGCCCCTAGTATCGAGGAGGTACCACTGGCATCGTTTGATTTGCTATCTGAGGAATAACCAAGACCTTGATGTTTGTAATTTGCCTGAAGCTGTATTGGTTCTAGAATTCCTTGCTCATGTATGCCTAGTCCTTTTCCTTGATATTGCATGCTTTGACAGATTCTATTTGCGATGGGGTATTTATTGTTTTGAAAGCAAGATGCTAACCCATCATGATGTCTATGGACACTGTCACTTGTAATATTTTCATCTGTGAGAAAGCCTGCTCTGACAAAGATAGATGACCCTAGTTGATAACATGTCTTAGCTTCATTGTCTTGTTGGACATATTCCTGACTGATATCTTTGGCCTGATCTTGTGACATGTCAGGTTCAGCTGATTCTGTTGGTGCTTCCAAAGAAATGTTGAAGCCATCATTATGGTCAGTGTCATAGAGTCCAGTAAATTCAGCTATAGCTTGATCATTTTCAAATATGTCTATATTGGAATACTCTTGTGCTTGAGGAATATCATCTATGTGTCCCATGGAGGCAAGTGTCTCATCCTGGGAAGTGTCAATAGTCAAGGCCTATATAGGTTTGGAAAGTGTTTGATCATGAATGGCGTAAAGGTCAAGGAGTGGATCATTTTGGATTTCTTGGTCAATGGTAGGGTCTTGGTCAAGGATGGGGTTGTCATGGATTTGGACTTCTTGGTCAATGGTAGGGTCTTGTTCAAAGATGGGGTTGTCATGGATAGGTGTGTTTTGGATGTCATGATTGTCTTGAACGACTCCCTGAATGGAGTTTAAGATAGGGTCATGGGATAGACTACCTTGTTCTTGACATGAGGGTGATGTTATAATGTCATGCTTTGAGCTTTCATTTTGACATGTATCCTCAAGTTTATTAAATGGGATTTGACTTTGGACTATGATAGAATTTTCATGACTAGATGTGGCTTGTGAGGGGGTGACTTGAAAATGATTAATGGATGAAGGACTAGGATAGGATGTGGGAACTTGAACTGGACTAGTATATGAAGGACTAGGATAGGACATGGGGACTTGAATTGGACTAGTATGTGAAGGACAAGGGTAGGACATGGAGTCTTGGACTGGATTAACTATTGAAGGACAAGGATATGACATGGAGACTTTGACTAGATTGGTGTAAAGTTGATTGAAATGGGATGTGGAGACTTGGACCGGATCGGTATGGTATGATGTGGGGACTTGACATGAGTTGGTAGATGGTTGATAAGGGATGCAGGCTTGGACGGGATTAATAGATGAAGGGTCAGAATATGACATGAATGTTTGGAATGGACTATTGGACAGTTGGCTTCCCTTGTCAAGGTTAGGATAAGGGTGATAAGTGGACGTTTGTTGTGAATTAATGGCAGGATTTGTGTCAAGTGACTGTTGATTGTGAGGGTAGACAGATGGTGGCAAAGTATTTATGTCAAAGCCTTGTGGTAACTTAGCCCCTTCGTCCAAAAGCATGGCTAGATACCTTTGAGGGTCACGTAAGACTTTTTTTTTTGCAAAGGAGAATATATCAGGATTTTTCACTGTAGCTTCTATGTCTTTCCAATATGCTTGTCCATTTTGGTCTCTTTGTATGAATGGTTCATAATTTTTTTGTGATGAAGATGGAATGTTCTTGGAAGATTGCATGCTCATGTTGTGAAATGGGTCAGAAAAGTCCAATGTTGGTTTGTGTCATAAGTGTTATTGTCGATGTTGGGATTGGAATCTTGTCCAAAGTTTGCCATTTGTTGTTGTCTTTGAAGCCTAGTCTCAATCGTAAAAGGGATTTGCTCAAATGAGGATGATGAGAATGACAAGTAAATGCAAGGATGACACTAGCCTATGTTTTTTGGATTTTTTTGGATAAAGGATGACAATGCAAGACTATGTTTTTGGATTTTTGACAATAAGGGATGCAATATGACAATGTTGTCTAAAGAAAATGACTAATGTCAAAGGACAATGAAGACTAAGATGACAAGTTATGTCACTAATTTTTTTGTATTTTTGGAATAAGGGATGACAATGCAAGACTATGATGACGTTTTCCTAAGGAAATGATTAATGCAAGATGATAAAGTTGTCAAGGCTAAAGTACCAAATGAGGACTACGATGATGATGTTTGACTAAGGACTTAATGTTATAAATGCAAAGTCTAGGTTCAAAGTGATGACTAAGATGAACAATGCAAAGTCTAGGTTCAAAATGGGGACTGAGATTGTTTTTTGATGTTTTGCTCAAAAGTTTGATTTGTCCAAGGTCGATTGTTTGTGTCCAGATTTGTGAATGTTGTGTATAATGTTTGAGTGATCTAGAAAACACTTGACAAGCACGATGTTTTGATTGTAAGCAAGCACACATGAGACAAGTACAATCCTAAAAGGCCAATAGGCCAAGGGTTTGTATACTTGATATAGCCCACCTATTATACCTCGGATTGGTGATAAACACCTTTCCTTCTCAAGAGTAGATAGCTTAGAATTTTGGTGGCATTGGCTCCCCTCCACGGCTCATTAACGTCATTCGAGCACACCAAATTCAGATTCTTTGGGTAGTGACATCCCAAGAATTGCTATCTCTACTCAAGGGGATCAGTAGTGAGTATCTTCGGGCATGATACTGTACCCTGCACTATATCAAGCAACAGCCAATAGAACTTTTGGACACTAAGACAAGAGGTGTTTAATTCAGACATTCCGTTCGTGGGGCATGATCCATGCGGCGAGAGTCCCCTTTCAGATCCATCTCGTCGAAACCACGCTCATGATTCTTGGGCTTTCCCCAAGAACCCACTTTTGTATACCGGCTAGAAGTCCCTCGGTGTCAGGGTGCTACCAGTCTGAGTCGTCCTGGGGTGAGTACTTTTTCCCACCAGAACAGGCCCAATTTCTAGAGTCAGTAATCGTTTCTCTTACACCCAGGATCGCACGAATGCGCAAGGGGAGAGGATACTCCGATATACCAAATCGTGAAGGGTGATTAACAAATAAAGATGGGTATGGTTTTCTGATCATGAGGTTTTCACCAAGTGAGAGCATACTCACCTACCATCTTGCAAGCACAATCAATCAAAGAAGACATGTGTTCTTTTTATATGCACCAAAATCAAATGTTTGCTAATCTATGAAAGAAAAACAAGCACAATGTTTGTTTATCTTGTCTTTGACATTCGAACCTACAAACAAAAGATTAGTAGTTCCTTATGCAATGGTCTTTGACACACGAATAGGGATCACAACACGCTACCAGAAAAGATTAGTAACAAAAATTAAAAAAAATAAAAACTTAAATGAAAACAACAAACTTGAAATAGTGATAACTTCCTCCAAACTTAACAAAATTTCAATTGGTAGATATCCATGGAAAGCTGAAAATTAAATCTTCAAAACCCAGAAAATATTTTCCATGATTCTGTACAAGAGGAAAGTTATAGACAAAAGAAAAACGCGGGTTTAAAAAATGAAATTAAAAAAAAACTGCGATCACTAAAACAACCATAACTTTGTCAAATCTTAACGAAATTTAAAACTGTTTGATGTTCTGGAAAGCTGAGACCGAGATCTACAAAAATCAGAAAATTTTTAAAAATATTTTATTCGCCCATTTTTCTGTGCTCGAATGAAGGTGACGGGATTTCGTATGACGTCTTGGCTGTAACCTGCAAAGCAGTGAAAACAAACAAGAACACACACGAATTTTTCTACAAAATGTCGGGTTCACCAATGTAATCAATGGAAGATCAGATTTGTTAAGTGGTTAGCACAAATAACATTAAAAATCCAATGAAATAACGAAGTACAATGAAAATGAAATGAAAATACAAGAAACGATATTACCGAGAATCTCCATCTTCCATGGTTGACCTTCGTTACACCTTCTTGCTTGCTGGATGATATTGTTGCCCTCAGATTCGTTGTGCGAGCAATCTGCAAATGTCTAAGACCTACAACAAGTTTTGAAGGATTTATGCAATGTCTAAATGCCTATGACTATGACAATGTCTATGAAAATAATGACTTCTAATGCCAAATGACTATAATGACTATTAAATTAAAAATGAAATTGTCGGATCTTGAAATTATGAGCAAAATTGTCTTTTATAGAAAACACAATTTTGAGTGGACGGATGAGATTAATTGATGACAAGAACCTAAAATGAAAGGACAAGATTTAATTTGACAATCCCTAATCAGGGTTAGGGCAAAATCCTTAATCGAACGGTCAAAATAATATCTCAGATAATTGGATCGACGGTGGAGAATAAATGAGAAATTAATTAGAAAATGAAGATTTTCGAAAAATCAATAAGATAAAGATTACCTGATTTGCGAGATTCGAAAAATCAAAAAGATAAGATTGCCTAATTTGCAAGATTCAAAAAATCAAAGAGATAAGATTTGGACTAAAGATAAGATTTAGAAAATCAAGAATCTGCCCGATTGCTTGATTTTTGGAAGATTAGTTACTAATTTGAATTAAATTAATTCAAATTATAGATTTTGAGAGATAATAAATAATCTTTTTCAGATTATTTATCAAAAAGGACTGACAGTTAGGATTGACATGACATTTTAAATAATTTAATTTATTTAAAATGAGAAGAATATTAATTGGCAATTAAATAATTAAATTTAATTATTTAATTTAGCAGATAAGACTAATTAAATAAATAAATTAATCCATTTATTTAATTAAGACAATTAGTGACATTAAATAAATAAATAAAATTTATTTATTTAATAATCAGGAAGAAACATATGACAGGGGGGAATTAAATAAATTAAGAAATTTATTTAATTAAGGGAAGACTTAGCCAATTAATGACGTATTTAATAAATAAATAAAATTTATTTATTTAATAATCATGAAGAATAAAAGGATATGAATTAATTAAATAATTATGAATTATTTAATCAATAGTTGAATGTGGACGAAGGACATAATTAAATAACATAATTATGCTAGGACGAAAGTGGTAAAAATGAAGCTTGTAGGCCTAGGTCATTTTTAGGTGTCTACAATATTTCTAATAAATTAAAATATTATGTTATTACAATAAAAAGATCATTATTGTAATTATAAAATATTTATTAAAGAAAAAAGATAATATTAATAAATTTTAAAAATATGACAAGAATATTAATAAAAAAATAGTATTAAATTATGAGATATTCTTAATATAAACAATGTAAAGTTAAAATTAAAATAAAATATATGGTGTGAAAATTAAAATTTAAAATATGAAGTTACAATCAATCAATTAAAGTTCGCCAATATTGGCGTGGTGTGATGGTTTAAAGGTGGCATTGTTGTTCTTGCCACCAAGGTTCAAGCCCCATCGGGGTGGTATTGTTGAGTGGTATTCTAGTTCATAGCTCCAGGTCAAAAGTGTTTACCCCTTGAATAAAAAAAAATACAATCAATCAATTAAAAAATTAAAAAATAAATAATATGCAAAAGAAATTACATATTAGGAATAAATAAATAATTAAAAATATTTTTCATTTTTGTACTATATTATTAAAAAAAATTAATTGCTAAGTATTATATTGTTTTGTATGAAATGAAAAAAAAATTCTTATATCATTTAAAATTTAAATGATGACATAATAAATTATAAATATTATTTAAGTGTGCATATTGTGAAGTATCACTTTTTATTGCTATTATTCATTGATTTAGGGATATGGGTACTAGAACAACTATTATTGCAATAATATGTCAAATATTTCAACAAATAAAATTAGAGAAAAATAAATTTTAAATATTTTGCTAAAAATACACCCTTTTAACACCCAAAATTTTTTAACCAATCATTTTCATGGAAAATAATTTCTAAATTTTAAAAAGTTAAATATTTTCCATTTTGACTTTAATAGATTCAATTTTCTTTAAAAAATATATTTTATAATCTAAATGACAATTATATAAAAGTCAAAATAAAATCAGATCTTTTACTAACTCTAAAACTAAATTTCATGGACACTAAAAGATTTGTATTTTTTATGACACAACTTATATGTTGTGCTATATTTAGTTAAAAAATATAAGAAATATATTAAACCACTCATTGTGGTTGGTTGTTTGTCTAGCCTCCTCATTTGAGAAAAAGATGATAATTTTGTTCATAAGAAAGATTGAAAATAGAGTTGGTCTAATAGCTATCTAGCTCCCTTGCTCATTGAATTGAATGGAAAGATATCTTTAGAGATTTTGTAACTCAAAAAAAGTAAGAAATTGAGGGGGGAGAGAGAGAGGGGGGGGCTCTAAGAGAGAGAGTAGGGGAGAGGGAGAGAGGGAGACAAAGAGAAGGGGGGAAGATGAGGGGCAGGAAGAGGGGGAGAGAGGAGGAGGGTAGAGAGAGGGAGGGGTATAGGGAGATGGAGAGAGGGGGAGATGGAGATAGGAGACAAAGAGGGATGGATGGAGGGGGGAAAGGGAGGGAGAGGGAGAGGGAGAGAGGGGGGAAGGGTAGAGGAGGGGGGAGGGAGGAAGAGAGAGGGGGGAAGAGAGAGAGTTGTCTAGGTAGAGTGGGAGGGATAGATGTAGAGAGACACAAAGGGATGAAGAGAGAGTTACATATGCATAAGAATACTTAAAATCACTAAGAGGGGAGTGAATCAGTGATGCACAAAAATAAAGTATTTAAACAAATTTCAATAAGAATAGACTTCAATGGAAACACATAAGAATCATCATATAGAAGTAATTTCACAAATTGGTAACTCCATTAGGGAATAGAAGTAATTTCTATCTAGTAGCCCACATATAGAAGGATTGAGTCAATTTTTTTATTCAAATCCATCTTTTAAGAAATATTCTAACATGTTGTCAACTCTAGTGTTTCTATCAAAGTGCATTTAAGAAGAACAGTATTTACATTAATTTGGGTGGCATCTCTAATATTTGCTACTTACTAAAAAGACTAGTTGAAAAGAGGAAAGTCCTTGAAAGTTGCCATCATGCATAGTAGAAGATCCATTCACAATGTAGACCCTACAAGGAGACTTGAAAAGGGACTCACAAGAGTTAAGACAACATGGAAAAAAAAGGACATGAGACACCAAGCAACACAAACAAATAATTTAATAGGAATAAAATTCAATGGACACACATAAGAATCATCATGACACAAGATTTATAAGTGGAAAACCTTAGAAAGGGAAAAATCGCTATGTGCTTGGTTGGGTTTGAAGAACCAATCCAATCCTCACAATTTGCTCAATATTAGGTCTCCTTGACTAGATTCTCACTTAATACAATAGAGCACCAACTCTTTATGAAATACAAGAGCACAAACTCCAATGAAAAATAGGAGCACCAACTCCAATGAAAAATGAAAGACAAAAATACAGAGTACTACTTTTTTTACAATATGTTTCAAATCACCTAACTCCCTTGTTTTACATTCAAACATTCAATACTTATCCCTCCTTACAAACATGTATAATAATTTCTTTACATGAATCCCCTTATTTCAACAAACATAAAGAAGACTCTCACTGATGGATGTATGAATAAAGGACTTTCAATATCTACATATACCTTGACTATAACCTTCTTTGAATGAATCAAACAAATGACACAAAAATACTATTACATAATAGTTTCCCAATCAGCCCTAGACAAACATTATATTTCATTCTCTTGAACATTCACGCATTCAGAGCAATGTTAAAAAAAATGACACATTTTTCTTCAAATCAAAATCATGTCATTGACTCATTCAGATCACACTAATCTATGCAAGGAAAAAATATATTTCATAAATTCAGTCACACAAAGGCATCGTGTAACCCTTCTATAATTTTTTCTTCAATTCTTCTTCATTGTGTAACACAAACATGGTATCAATGCCTTCAACACTCTCTCACAGTGTCCAATCCATGATCAAAATCCACTCAATGCACTAACTAAGATACATATACCAACACTCTCTCCATACAATTACAAACCTGTGTATAATTGAAACAAAGGAAATGGCATCCATATGCCTGTCAAAGTAGATACCTCAAGAAGTAACTATTATTTAGTTTTAAAAAAAAACCTTTGATATTTGAATCCCACCAATCTAACAATCAAATAATAGCCATTGATCTTTCTTTGAATGGTAGAATATAGGTCTTTAACTTTTCTATCCAGTTAAACCTAAAGGTAGGGGTTGTTTTTCCAATGAGTCAAATCCTCACTTTGTCACTTCAGCGACTTTCCACCTTGTATAGTCAATCAACTAATAAATATAACATAAAGATAACTTTGTATTTACAACCTTCATAGGACATAAACCCTAGGTCATCAAGGATCTTAGGGTATAGGGCTTTAGATATGCTTAGCATTTTAGGTTATAATATATAAAGATTTCAACAATAGAAAAACCCTAAAATGAGATTACCACCATATTACTTTTCCCTCTATAAGATTCTAAAACAAATAACAAGAAATGAATGCTATGTCAACTTTGTGAAAGGTAATAGACCCTAATCCTCATAAGAACAATCTGTTCCCATATCTCTGACTTTATCAACCATGCTTTTATGTAGTAATCTTCCACTGAACACCTAATTGATGAAGAATGACAACTTGTGATATGATGAATTATTTTAACTTTTGGTCCTAGAATATCCTTTGTTGGCCATTTTAGATTCTTTCATCAAAAGGAGACTCCAAGAAAGGACAAAAAATCTAGCAACTCAACTCACCAACTCAATAAACCTCTAAATGATCAACAATCTATATTGTAATAAAGCAACTCTTTGGCATGAAGCAATTATTTTTCATCACTGAACAAGTACCTTGCACACTTTATCTTCAATTTTACATCAACACCATTTCACATTTGCATCAACATACACCATGGAAAGGAAATAATCACCAAACACCATTATCTTTGACACCAATGATTTGCAATGACAAATCAATCACCAAACACCATGAAATGAATGAAAAAGTACCTTTACCATGCTTTGAAATCTATGGCAAGCATCAACCAAGTACCTTTACCATGCTCTGACATCTATGACAAGCATCAAAAAAACATTTGACATCAATGACAAACATCAACAAACTCCCCCTTTGTCATTGATGGCAAACCTTGCTTGCTTGCACGTCTATTACTCCCCTTTTGAAATCAAAGACAAAGGAGTAATTACTCCCCCTAAAAATAGGTATACCTCCAATGAAAGCTGAGAATAGTCATACAATCTACACTTTTACATCAAAATGGCTGAATGAACTTAGACTAATCACTGCCAATTTTGGGAATCACTTGCATATCACTATCAATGCACTAACATCATCAAGATGGTCAAGACTGTCATTTCACATCTATGACAAGCATCAACCAAGTACCTTTACCTTGCTTTGACATCTATGAAAATCATCAAAAAATCCTTTGGCATCAATGACAAACATCAACAAACTCCCTCTTTTTCATGGATGGCAAACCTTGCTTGCTTTCACATCTATTACTCCCCCTTTGACATCAAATACAAAGGAGTACTTACTCCCCCTAAAAAATAGGTATACCTCCATTGAAAACTATGAATAGTCATACAATCTACACTTTTACTTCAAAATGGATGAATGAACTTAAACTAATCACTTAGCATATCACTGCCAATTTTGGGAATCAATTGCATATCACTATCAGTCCACTAACATCGTCAAGTTGGTCAAGACTATCATTTCAAAGGAACTTTCAAGGAAATTGAATGCATAACATTGTTATTATACTCATATTGTCACCATATCCTATAGAAAGTTTCTTTCAAGGCACAAGGCACTACCATTACACACTGAGACTAAAATCAAAGCACTATTATCTTGTCTACACACTAAGAATTGTAGAAAACATTGAAAAAATAAACTTGCATATCAATATGTATCACTATCAATGCACCATAGCCTCATGTTTCTCAAGGAAAAATAACATTGGGAAAGAACATACAATACAAAAATAGTGAATATCACTTTCAATGTTAAGATGGTTGAATGGACTTGGACAAAATATCACCATCAATGAATATCACTAGCAAACTTCCAAAATCATTTTGACACTCACTCCCCTTGTGATACTTGCTCCCTCTACAACTAATCACTCCATTGGGATGTGTGATTTGTTGATTTTTGAAACAAGAGTACTATCCACTATGATTTGTGATTCTTGTACTATGGATAGATTTGTGAGTCCATATTGCTCTTGCATTGTATCAGCTATTATCGCACTGTTAATCACTAAAGTTCATATGCACTATCAAGCACTGAATGAAGCCCATTTGTGAGTCATTTCTGTCATAAATCATTGTCACTGGATTTGTTACAAAGCATATACAAATCATAGAGGCATTTTCCATCACCATAGTTGTCCATCACGATGAAGACTAACCAATGTCATGTCATATAAACAAAATTTAATCACTCACTATCCATCCACTATATGTACCTATCATTGAAACAATGTATTGATTATGAGATTTTTCGGTCATGTATGGCACTGTACTGACACTGAAGTACTTTATCATATGCATACCACTTCAGTGTAATCTATTTCACTAGTCATTGTATCATCTACATACCATTTCACTATAAAAGATGTTCGAAATGTTTGCATACCAATATCATTGTCACTTTCCCTCTCCCTCTCCCTCTCCCTCTCCCTCTCCCTCTCCCTCTCCCTCTCCCTCTCACCCCCTCCCCCTTCACCAACCTCTCCCCCTCTCTCTCACCCCCTCC